>APFE031387823.1:25578-45421 GCA_000404065.3 Pinus taeda | reverse complement strand
ATTGATGTTGAGAAAGGAAAGATGTTTCTAGTTAGATTAGGAAATGAGGATGCACGAGAGATGACTTGGATGGAAAAATCCATCTCAGATATCTTTAGGTATAATCAAAGTGAGAATCTTCATGTAAAGGTTGAATGGTGGAAGCCTATGTCAGGGAAATACAATGGAAATTTTTTAGAGCAATATTTGGTACCAAATCCTTATGACAAAGAACTTGGCTCTATTCCAATTAATACCATAGTGTGGGCATGGATTCCAAAGAAAGAACATTGCAAGAAGACCAAGATAAATAAATATGGTGTAGACGCCATTCTTGATCTACTTTAGCGAATATCTTAAGAGTAGGTTTATATGATTCATGAATGTAACTTTTTTTTGAAGCATCTATTAATATACATTGAGACACACTTTTCCATATTTGTTGTATATCAAACATTCTCTTCATATTCTTTTTGAAGGAGTTTTATATTATTTAATATTTCAATGTAATCATGTGTTATACAAATTACATGACAATGCCATAAAATATTTAAGTTTTCAAAGATTTATTTGACCAACATGACTTCTCACCATATCAAATATGCATAACCGAATTCAATAATGCACCTAAAAACATGTTGTAAACTTGGTCTATTAAAACAACAATGGAGTACCTAATTAGTATTCTATTTGATATAAACCATTTAAACACTTAATGAATAAATTCTAGACACTTGATATAATGTTTGAAGTGAGTTTTCCTTAATTTTCCTTATTATAATTGATATAAATCAAATTCGCTATTTTGTTGCACTCTAATTTATAAAAAAAAATATTTTGATCATTGAACAACACAACTAGAATTATAAAATATTTCCTCTTATAGATTTTGAAGTGGTGCCAACATTGTACTAGCATAATTAATTTGTACTCAACTTAGGAAAAGTAGTTAGTGTCAATTTAAAATGGTCAATAATAGTAAGAAAAACGATATTAATATATTGTTAAATAACTTTATAGGTAAGATTTTTTTTTACACAATCTAGTATTCACGAGTCAAATTTAATACATAAATATAAATATTAGAGATAATAGAAATAATGTAAGGAATATAAGTTTTAGATGAATGTTAATATGTTATTTTCAATATAATATCCTTAAACAATACACGAATAAAAACTAAACATTTGTAATAAATATCTTAGTCAATTTTCTTTCTTTCTTGTTGTATTTGAAAATAATCAAATTTTACTACTTTGTTACTATTCTAATTCATGATTGATTTTGATCATTAAAATGATTAGTAATTGAGATGAGAGGCTCATTTTATAGCCCAATATGGGGGGATGTGTAAGTTTTTTTGTCTGTCTATGCCCCTTTAAAATAAAAATTATGTTCTAAATAGAAAAATATAAAAATGAATGTTTTGTAAAGTAATTAGAAGTAAACAAATGTGTGAATTAGATGTTTAAATCTTATACTTTTCAAAAATATTTCAGCTAGAGATATAGAGAAACTATTTGAAGATTTATGTTAACTAATTTATGTCGATATCAACTTCATATATATCTATATATAAAAAAAAAAGTTTTTGTGGTTAAAATTTTTATTTGGTCGTATATATACTCTATTTAGCATTCAAAAATACAGTTTCAACAATTAAAAATAACACATTGCATCTTTCACCCTAAAATTGTTTGCACGTGAAGAAATTTGATCCCTACATCTGCAATTAAAATGGATCTATGACGGTATATATTGGACACATTACTATGATCATTTGTCATCAAATAACTTTATAGTTTATATATAGCTTGCATATTAATCTATTATTCATTAAGTAAGCCTCAACCAACTTTGTTTTCAACATAAAAGTACAAATAATAAATAATAAATAAATTATGCTAATACTTGCATTCAACATTTAATTTGATCCTAAGAAAATATTTTCTCCTTAACTCTAAAATGGTGCAAACTTCCTACAATAGTATGTAATGATGATGGTGATAATGATGATTATCATCCACTAAGACCAAATATGGTATATAAGAAGGTAAAAAAATATTACTAAAAGTTATTTTGAATTTTATTGTTATGCTAAAAAGCATTAAAAGAAGTGTTTCAAGATCATCATAATTTTGTTTAGTTAAACAATCAAGAAGGTTGGTAGCGTCACAAATATTTTGAAATCTAATTCGAATATTTTAAATTGTGCCAACATTGTCTTCGTAATAATTGTAACTTAACATATACATGATATTTACTATATTGGATTATAATTAAATGGGTTAATTATAAGCGGGAATCACATTTTTGAAATTTGAGTAAACCCATAGGGAGATAATTTTTTCATGTTTACTCAAATTTCAAGTAGGAATCACATTTTTTCATGTATTTCACATTTTCCGTGTAGTAAGATCCATCAAAAGTGTGCAACATGGGTACTCCTTTTATGAGGAATTAAATTTTGCATTTAATTAGTACTCCCTCTCGATATTTCAGTAAAATATTACGTAGATAAGTTGAAATATGGGTTGAAAAGTAGTTTTATTATTTTATTATTTTTCAATATTTTTACTTTTTTACTCCGAAAATGGTGAATCATCCCCTATGGTTGGCATAATCATCTTGAATACTACTGGTTCATATAAAGTTCATTTTCATTGTACATTTTTCTTAGGAGGCTCATTTTAGACCTCAAAATATCCCTAATGATTGCCACTGTTTTCTCGACCCTGAAATGCCCAACAACCTGACTTTAGTGTGCTTCAAAAATTATCTTGGCACACTCACTTGAAGGAACACAAAGGTGTACCAGGTGGCATAACGGAGCATCCTGGAGGTGGAAATATAGAACTTTCTGGCCCTCCAAGTGCATCTGGTATGTGTGGCCAAATTTTCGGTCACTTTTGTAGAGAAGTGGCCAATTCGAAGTCTCGTGCCCACAAGAATTGAACACGGTGGTTAATGCCATGATCGATGGTCGACTAAGGCAGTTTACAACATTATTGGTGCTACCTTTATTGTACTTGATATTCAAATGGAACTATTGTAGGTATGTGGACCACTTATGATGGCGATCATTCTGCAACTTCCTTTGTGTCTGTATAAACTGTAGGGGTCGGTGGTTTGTGTGGATGACCATTTCCTTGCCCAAAATGTAATGCTTCCATTGTTGGCAGGGCTACACAATGGAATATTTCTCTTTGTCATAAGTGGGATACTTTCAGATTGTGTTTGAAAGTGTCTCACTGCGATAAGCCAATAGATGCCCATGTTGAGTAGGGACTACCCCAATAGCATAGTCAGAGGCATTTGTCTCGATTTGCAAGTCTAGTAATGTGAGCACTGGTGAAGAGTAGAGGTGATGCTTCAACTCTACAAATTCCATTTGTTTAGATTTAGACCAAAAGAAATTTTGTTCTCTCCTCCCTTTGTGACTTGATGTAACAACCAAGTGATATGAGAGAACCCCAACATGAACATAGGTTAGAAATTAGCAAGACCCAGAAAGTTGTGGAGCTCTGTCAGAGTGGTTCAGGCTGGCCAATCCTGAATGACTTGGACCTTGGATGGATCCACATGCACCCCCCATTCATCAATAATGTATCCCAAATATTGAACCTAGGTCATGCCAAAAGTGCATTTCTCCAAATTCATACACAACTTGTGTTGCTGCAATGTTTGGAGCACCTGTTGGATGTGGTGGAGGTGCTCTTTCCAAAGTCTAGCTAAAGATCAGGATGTCATCCAAGTATAACACTACAAATGAGTTGGTGAATGGCTGCAGGATATCATCTATCAACCTCATGAAGGTTGAGTGGAATTCGTTAACCCGAAAGGCATAATCAACCATTCAAGAAGGACCTCCTTAGCTTTGAAGGTAGTCTTCCACACATCAAAGGGTTCGATTGGTACCTAGTGATTTCTGGACTTCAAGTCGATCGTGCTAAAATATTTTCCCCTGTTGAGTTGGTCGAATAGGTCATAAATCTGTGGGATCAGGTGCATATTCCAGAAAATGATCTTGTTCATCGCTCGATAGTCAATGCAGAGTCTCCATGTCCCATCCATCTTCTTTACCAACATGATTGGGCTCCCACAGGGCAATGAACTCGGCCGGATGTGATATTTTTGTCGCAAATCCTGAATCTGCCTCTTGATTTCATCGTTGTCCAGAATGGAGCACTCATAGATTGGTCCATTGGTCCAAGACACACCTAGGGTCAGATCGATGGAGTGCTTGACCTGAAAGTACAGAGGCACCCCTACGGGACAGGGGAAGATTTCCTCGTACTCCTCCGCAACCTTGTCCATCTATTATTGTCATGCAGAGGGGCCCAGTTTGGAGGTCATGGCCACAGTCGTATTCTTTCCTTGAGGGCGTATCATTAGGAAAACAAATTTCCCAATTTTGGAAATGAGCTTACTACATTGTTTTGCAGTAACCAAAGAGATTGTGATAGGCAGTGATACCTTCATTATCCTGTACAACTTATTTCCTAAAGGTAACAATAACATCGTGAGGCCCTTACTCATAAACAACATGTCACTTCCACAAGTATGTTTGACCTAATAATACATCAAAAACATCAATGGGAGCAATGTCACATAATACCTCATTCGTGAAGGGCTTGATGATGTATGGAAGGTAACACTTTTGGCTCACGTGAAGATCCTATCCTTGGTTAATCCACCAGATGGTGTACGATTGTTGGGGTGTTGTGGTTAATAAGCCCAACCGCTTCATGACCTTTGCTGAAATTAGGTTCTTTTGGATCCCACTATCGATAATGAACTATAGCGGGGAACCCTTTAACCAAATCTAGGAGTGGAAGAGGCGCTCCTCCTCCTCTGCATCTTCGGGTTTTTCCTTCTAGATCTTCATGGTGGAAACAGTGGCATTGGGCTCCACATGATAATCTTCTTCCCTTTCTCATTCCCCTTGTCGTGTTTTGACTTAGAGTCAGAACATGCATCTGATTCTAAATCCTTCAGAATGGCCACTAATGACTGCTTGGCCCAACACTAACGTGTATTATGAGTGGAGCTCTTATGGAACTCACACCACTTTCCTATTTAATTCTTCAGCTTCGTGGTGTTTTTATTTGCTTGTAGCTTTGGCGGGTTGTCTTGGGCCATCACGCCTTAGATTTGTCCTTTGTTCTGTGCTTTGTGGGCACCTTTCCCTTGCTTCAGATTCATACATCCAAAGTATCGCTTCTTCTGTTTAAAATTCTGCTTGATCTTGACAGCATATCAATACAATATGCTGAGCGAGGAGATGTCCAGGAACTCCATTTAATCCCGGATGTATCTGTGTAGGAATTCATGGTACTTGAGTACAAAAAGTTTCACAGAATTGTTGATACCCAACTTTGTGCGAAGGGTATGAAAAAAATTGGTAAACTCCAGCACATCTTGGTCCCGTCCCTACCACAACATGGTCCACTTTATGTATTTATCCTCATAGCTCCTGATAGGGTAGTAGTGGTCCTTGATGACGTCTTAGAATGAATTCCAAGTGGGAGCGCCTGAAAATAGTGAGGTCATACTTTTAGCCTCTTTATCCCAGTAAGTTTCCCACTAATCCTTGATGTGGGTGGTGGCTTTGAGAAGAACAAAAGTATTTTTTTCCTGGCTGGAAAAATCATGAACAAAAAAATATCCTTCTAGACAATTCAACAATTTATCTATAGTGTTTGCATCTATTTGGCCCTCAAATATGGGAATGTTAAAGTTTATTTGTACCTTAAAGGGCGTGGAGTCTCCAGAGTGGCTGCTGGATGTGGATGCGTTGACAGTGGGAAACCGTTGAAGGATCTAGGCAAAGTTATCCATCATCGCATTTCTTTGTTTCTTGAGGGCCTCCTCGAGAAATATTTTTATAGGATCTCCTTCCCCCTTGTCTTTCTTTCCTTCCCCCATGGATAGTCAATGGGGTTTACGAGTCTAATCTTGTAAGGGTTCAACTAGATTGAGCCCAAACTCCTTATATCTCGACCTCGTCGGGGACATCCAAAGAAAAATAGAGAAAGAGTAGACCACTTTGATAACACTAATCTAGATAGAAACAAGAATTCAAAAAATTATAGATATAACCATAAATATATAGATGTAGTAGAAATAACACTTCATTTCATTAATAACAAATAATGAATATGCTTACAAACAGAATGGGAATAAGACTAACTCGGGCAATGGTAGCTTATCTCTCTGAAGAGATGTGGTGACTACATGTCTCTGAACTATGTTATAGTGAGGCTCAAAGGCCTATTTATTATTGATAAACAATGTAAAAACCTAAACATCCAAAAAACTAACCCTAGGAGATGAAGTGCCAAACTATGGGCCCCGTTTTAGGTAAATTGGTACATCAACTTCCTAGGGTTGTAAATTTGGCATATGATCTCCATTTGATGTGCAAAATACCTCATTAGAAAGATATATCTAGGGAATAAAACTTTTTAGTGGCCAACATTAGCCAAATTATCATTTTGACGCAAGGGATTCCAAAAAAACATCGTTTAGGGCCTCAAAATGGCTCTGGAAGTTTAGGACTCGAGAAACTGCCAAAAATAGTAAATTGTGCTACAAATAAGGAAACTAAAAGATTGAAAGAAATAATGGTGGGGGTCCAAGTAGAATAGGTGGGTCACCACCAATATCCACCTAGATCATTCCTCCCCCCTTAGGTGGAAATGGTCCCCATTGCATTGAGTTCCTCCATGTGATGAGGAAACTTCTACTAAACTTGGTCCCTGGTGAGCCACTTTCCCTAGTGAAGGAGTTGGCCTAATTTGAAAACTCGAAATAGTTGGATCCTTTGTTGTCAAGTGTTCTTGATCTGTGTGCCCATGATTTGATTAGGTGTGGCTTGTTCCATGCATTCTAGATTTAACTCTGTAGGTCTAAGTTGTTCTGTAATGTTTGATGTGTCTAGCAATGGTGGGAATTATGGTTGAAGGTGGTCCACATTAAACATTGGGTGCGGGCCAAGGAATGGGGCAATGCTGAGCTCAAATGCATTATCTCCCACACCTTAGTAATAGGGTCAGTACCATATCAGAGTGGTATAATTTTTCGATAGGCTTTGGTAATGCGTTCCTTTTGAAAATGCAACCAGACTTTGTCACCCACCTAAAACTTGTGTGGCACTCAATCTTGATCATGTCATTGCATGTACTTGGCATTTGATTTTTCCAGAATGTTGTGGACCTAATGGAAAATGTGTTGGATGTGCTCAATGAATCTGTTTTCCTTATCGACTAGGGATTGTACATGAGCTAAATCTACCTGAGTAGTTGCAAATGGTATGGCCACATCAATGGGACATAACGGTTGGAATCCCAAGACCACCTAGAAAGGGTTGTGGACAGCTTGGTTATAGGTGTGTTGGACATAGGGGAGGCTCTCATGCCATGTGCATGGATGCTTTGAGTTTTACATGCGCAAAATGTGTACAGTCATCTTGTTGATGACCTTTGTCTGGCCTTCAGTTTCAGGATGGACAGTTGCGAACTTAGTGAGCTTCATGTCCAACATCAACTAGAGATTGGACCAAAATGTATTAATGAACCTACTATCCCGATCTAAGATGATAGACTTTTGGATACCAAATTGTACCCATAATCGTTCAAGGAAGAGTTTAGTAGTGGGTTCTACTATGATATTCTTTTTGTAGGTCAACATAATGACTATCTTTGAGAATTTGTCGAAAACCACAAAAACATAGTCATTACCACACTTAGTAGAAGGAAGCCTCGAGATGTAATCCATGGAGATAGATTCCCAAGGTTGAATAGGGGTAGGTACCAGAGTATAGAAGCCTTGCTTCTTGATGGTCGATTTGGCAATGGTGCATGCAGTGTAGGATCTGATCTACTTCCTGATATTTTGTCGAAGATTCGTCCAATAGAAATACTTCTACAGTATTGCCACTATTTTCTCAACCCTAAAATGCCCAACAGCCCAACCATAGTGCACTTCCCAAATCATCTTGGCACTCTCTCTTGAAGGAACACAAAAGTATCCCCAGTGGCATAATAGGGCATCCTAGAGGTGGAAATCTAGAACTTGCTGACCCTCCAAGACCATTCGGTATGTGTGACCAAATTTTTGTGTCGCTTTTGTAGAGAAGTGACCAATCAAAAGTCTCATGCCCATAAGAGTTGAGAACTATGGTTAATGCCCTGATCCATGGTCGACTGAGGCAATATGTAACATTATTGGTGTTGCCCTTCTTGTACCTGATATTGATGATTCTCAATATTTCAAAAATAATGTTGCAACTCCCAAGGCTACTGAATTTAATTATCAAGCCAGGGTTTGTACAAACTTAAGAGGTATTGGCACCATATGTGCATCATACAATGTATCTTTCCTTTTCCGTCATGATGTAACAGAGTGCATGCACTGAAACCAAGTCCTAAAATAATTGCAGAAAAATGAAATGCTCGAAATGGAAACCTTAATTTATTGCAAGAAATAAAGTACAAGGAAAGAAACATATTCTAATTTCATAAAGATCATGAAATAAATGTAAAAGAAACCTAACTTAACCCTATTTATCACATGTGATGATTTAAACTAACTGAGCATGGAGTATGATCTGGGGAGTATTAAATGCTATGTGCATGTGTGAATATAAAATAACTATTTTTTTTAATCTCTTTGTTTTATAAATTGAAATTCTAATCTTCACTTGTTCTTTGGCAGGGGAGACAAGTATGGAGGAAGAGGGTTAAAATGGTATTGATGGCATCGAGGTCAAGTAGAGGCCAAATCCTAGTTTCAATGATGATTTTTCTCAATTCGGGCTCAAAAAAAGATGCTACAATATTTCCTACAGGATGTACTAGTTCTCCTACAGGATCCCTTGTTTTACTACAGGATGTTACAGATTTAATATATGAAATTATAATTCATCGAATAACCAAGAAAATGAAATCAAAATTGGATGGGAATTTTTTTTTTTTTTTATTGACAAGGATGTATTAGGTCTTCATTCCAAGTGGAATCACTCCAAAATACCTCTACAAACACATGCTAAAATATAACAGAAAATTACTAGTCTAAAATCTAGAAATTCGAGAGCTAGTGATCTAGTAAATCCATGAAATGCCTAACCTAATCAAGTGAAAATTCAATGAATTAAATTTTTTTATTAAATAGATTTTTTTTTTATCTAATACAGCTGGAATCAACTTGATTGAAGCTTGTTATAATGCTCTAAAAAATAGTAGAAATTTATTGCTAGTTGCCACAAAGGAGTTCAAAAAATCTAGATTTGGGAATAAGAAGACCAATCCAAGTATCTAAATGATCACTATGACCTTCCAAATCTTTTCCAAAGATGAAATAATGCTTGTGATCCTGCGAAAGAACTTACATAAACCATTTAACCCAATCCTACAACAAGAAATCGTTAATACTAAATGCAAAAGTAGAAAGACACAAAACTCAAGAGATGCATGTGAATAAGAAGTGAAAAGAAGGAAATAAAATGATACAAAAGGGATTTTAGGCTCCTAGGATTGACAAGCCCAAGGAAACTTAGAGCCTTGTGGAGGAGAATAAGATTTAGAAGCTGAACATGACACTAATCTTCATTACTTTCATTAATACAACTACATCCCTGATAGTAAATACAATGGAACTATAGAAATACGAGTTTTCTCTACAATAACATTAATGAAAATCTATCCCTAGAGGAAACTTCGACTTGGTACTTATAGAAAATGATTAGTAATCATTCCCCATGAAAGGAGGAAGCTTTCCCCACCAAAATCCCATGATTAGTGGATCTGGTTCGCAATATTAGGAATCTACATTAAATGATAGGGAACACATTCCTAGATTTTCTCAATCATTGGAGTTCCACAATCTGTGCCATAATTCCATAATACCTTGTTGATTTATTATTTAATATTGATCCTCCTATGGTAGGGAGCAAGTCCCCAAATTATCTCCTCCTCCAAATCTTCATAATCTTCCCAATATTGTCATAATATTCCACAAAAATAAATAATATTAGGCAGAAATATGCAAATATATTAAAGTTAAAAATACATTATCTAATGCAAAAATAGAGGTTTAATGTGGTGAAGGATGGATATATGGGCCTTAATTTATGTTTAATTTAGAGGTAGCAACCTTAATTTATGTCTAATTTAGAGGCTCATCATACCCTCCTGCTGAGAGTGTTGCTCATCCTCTCAGCAACTTAGTGACCTAATTGTGCCTCATTCATGGCCCTGGTTTCCTCTCTCTTGTGTATTACTCAGTGCTTTCTCTCAAGAATCCTGGTTGTGGGTTCTGCAAGGACAAGCCCAAAAATCTATTTGTGCATAGAAGAATCATTGTTTCTTCAGACCATTATCTTTCCTTTTTCCCCTTATTCAAGATGGGTTCTTGAATATTTTTTAGTTTGGCAAGGTATTTCACATCCTTATCAACCTTCTGCTACCTTTTTCCACCATTTGGACACCTTTGAAACCCTCAAAATTATTTTAGATAAGAACTAGGACATCCTGTAGTAATTCTTGTCAAAATTATGGGAAAGCTACAGGAAACCCTGTTAAAACTACAAGAAACCCTTTTTGAGCATAAATGATAGTCTGAGCGTAGGACAAGCCCTAAACTTGTCTCTCATGTCTTTCTCTCATTTCTATAACATCTTTTAGGCCTTGGACGAAAGCTAGAAAGAGATTAGAGACCTCTTGGAAAGTCTATTTTCATCACTGCAGTTTGAGTTTTGTTTTAATGATGGATGCCTCATTTCCTTTTGTTGCCTTATTCTTCTCTCTTGTGGCCTAGATGGTTGCCTAAAGGCCTTGGAGTTCTTTGTTTTGATTAAGTCTCTCTTAGGCACTATCATTTTGCATTTTAGCACAATTTTTTCTTTCCTCCTTCTTGTAGCAGCATTCTGTCTTCCTGTACTAGTCATTCTTTCTTCCTTCAGAGTCTTCTAAATGTATGGGAGTGATGAGAAATGATGTAGGTATGTAAAAATGGAGAGGATGCTCTGTTTTCTTTTTCAAGAAATTTTCAGTGTGAGATACAGTTTGTTCTTGAAACTATGAAATGGGAAGGATGAATGATGGATAGATAGTGAATATGAAGTGGATGGAGGGCTTGGAGTGTTGTGGTGACTTGGCCTTTACAGGAATTTCTTCTTTTAACTGCTATCCTCATTCCTTGGAATCATCACCCTTCATAATTTGACTTTTCAACATTTCATGAGTGAAGGAGTGAGATGCACTTAACTAGCTGAAGGTGGCTAAGACTGTTGACCCATAGCTTATAAAACTTTATCTCTCATGCATTGACAAAAAATTTCTAACTATAATATGCTCCGGAGAAGACGTCAATAACATTTCATACCTATACCTACCTGATGGTTGTTCAAGAGACATGCATAATGTTGATGAGTTGATGTTGTTGTGGTTCTCATCACTCAGGTACATCTTCTTGACTGCCTTTTTCTTTTTTTGTTGATCTTATTTTGCTGATGGGTTGTCTTCTTATTGATGTGCAGGTGATGGCTTCCTCTGTTGCTGTTGAGCTCTGGAGGAGTTTCATTGTGACTGTAGTTATTCCTCTCCTCTTTCAATCATGATGATGAAGGTTAGGCCTCAAGCTTGCAGTTACATCGAAATAGAATATTGTAGCTGCCTTTTTTTTAATGTGTGTGTGCTTTATTTGTTGGCAGGTAAATAAGTATTGGACTAAGTGGAAGGTGTGGCCATAGAGTGACATGGTCATGATGGGTGTTGGATGAGATGTGGTGAAGTCAATGTCCTTTTTTCCTATCCCAAAATAGCCCTGCATCATAATTTTTCCATCAGACTCCCTTTCTTGTAGATTTTCAGAACTTTCTTTAGTACTACAAGAAACTCTTCTAGTAATTCAAGACATAGTCTTATAGCAGACTTGTTTTGTCCATATATCCCAAATAGTATAATGGATTGACTTGAAACTTTCTGAGCATGTTTCCATCATCATTATGCACTTCCACATAAAAAACAAAATTGGTTAATAGATGCATGGATACCAAGAAAAACTACAAATCGCCGAAGATGATGGAGTTCGATTTCTTGGAAACTGTGTACAGGAATTTGGTGAAATTATTTGGGCATGTTACCATCATCCATATGTATCTCCCCATGAAACAAATTTTTAAATGGATGCATGGTTTTCAAGTTATTGAAAAATAAAATTCTTCTCTACGTATTTTTGTTTCCTATAGTAAATCAGAGCCTTGTAGTTTTTAAGGACAACAAGAAAATTGAATGGTAAAATCATGAGAATGATGGGTGGATGGTGGAAATAGATGAAGGTGATGGATTGGCATGGCCTTGGCCTTGTTGGAGAATTTGAGAAAGTGAGGAGAAAGTCAAAATTTGACTTCTTTTGACTAAGTTTGACCTATTTTTTCTTTCTTCCATGGAAACTTGTTTTTGTTCCTTGTAGATGTTGGATAACACCTACATTAATGAAAGAGATACATGGAGCAAGCATTTTTTTATTTTTTTCTTTCTTTTTTTTCTAGGCCTACTAGCCACCTCAATGAGGTTTTCAACTAGTAGGTCTGCCTCGGCTCCTCAAAGGAGGTTTTCACCTACGATCCTTCTTTTTTATATTTCTTTTTTTCCAACCCATTGATCGCCTTATGGAGGTTTTCAATCAATGAGCCAATCTGAGGCACCTCAAAGGAGGTTTTCAACTGAGGTTTTCAGAAGAAGAGTTTGTAAATAATAACATAGATATTGATACATCCATAGATCTTGACACTGAGGATAAGATAGAAATAAATGAGATAGAAGGTGATAAAATAGATAGAATTAACCCAACTAAATTTACCAAATTAGATGTAGATAACTTCGAGCTAATGGAGATTGATGAAATGACCAATGAAGAAAACGAAGTAATTAATCTCAAGGATAACTTCTTACCAAAGGGATTAACCCATCTAGAAGATTTATTTGATTCAAATGATGTTCCTAGGAAACCTAAAATGTAACCATTAAGGTCTGACATTGAGGAATGTAATATATGCACTGATGAAAATCCTAAATTGATCAAACTTTCAAAATCATTACCTCCAACTAAAAAAGTGAAATACATTGAGTTGTTGAAATAATTTAGGGATGTTTTTCCTTGAAGTTACGAGGACCTTAAATCCTATGACACCAACATCATCTAGCACACAATTCCTATTAAATAAAATCAAAAGCCTTTCAAACAAAAACTCAGAAGGATCAATCCTGTCTTATTACCTGCAATAGAAAAAGAAATTCAGAGGATGTGCAATGCTAAAAGAATTGCACCAATCAGATTCTCTGATTGAGTCTCAAAATTAGTGCCAACTAGAAAGAAAATTGGTGAGATCAGACTCTGTGTGGATCTTATAAACCTTAACAAAGTGTCACTTAAAGACAATTACCCTCTCCCCAAAATGGATCATATTTTACAGAGAGTAGTTGGATCAACCAGAATCTCATTCTTGGATGGGTTTTCTGGTTATAATCAAATCTTAGTTCATCCTGATGACCAACCCAAAACTGGCTTTACTACTCCTTGGGGCACTTTTATGTATGTGAAAATGCCTTTTGGGCTAATGAATCCAAGAGCCACTTTCCGGAGGGCTATGGATATAACCTTTACTAAAGAAATTCATGATTTCCTTATGATATATCTAGATGATATTAATGTTCTTTCAAAGACTAACAATCAATATTTGGATCATCTAAGGCAAGTTTTTATTAAATGCAGGAAGTTTGGAATCTCCTTGAATCCCAAAAAGTCATTGTTTGGATTAGAGGAAGGAAAGTTGTTAGGTCACATAATTTCAAAAGATGGCATAAGAATAGACCCTGTAAGAATAAAATCCATCTTACAAATAAAACACCCTAGGAACATTGGAGAATTACAAGTTTTGTTATGAAAAAACAATTTTCTTAGAAGATTTATATCTAACCTAGCAGAGTTAATTAGATCACTAAACAACATGCTGTAAAAATACTCCACCATAAAATGGATTGTTGAGGCTAAGAAATCCTTTGAAGACATCAAACTAGCCTTAACTAAAAAACCTGTACTAATCAGTCCTAAATTTGATAGAGATTTCATTTTGTTTTCCTTTTCTTCAGAGCACACAATAGTTGTAGTCCTATTATAGAAAAATGACAAGGGTTATGAAGAACCCATTGCTTTCTTTGGCAAAGCCCTCAGAGATGCCCCCTTGAAATATAACGTAATGGAAAAACAGGCCTTGGCTTTGGTCAAAGCCATTAAAGATTTTACAGTATACATATTATATTCTCACATAGTAGCCTACGTTCCTAATTCAGTAGTAAAAGAGATCCTAACACAAGGTCCTGATGGAAAGAGGGGAAAGTTTATTGCTACTATTTTAGAGTATGATATAGAAATCAAACCTACAAAGTTAATCAAGGGCCAAGGTTTAACCAAGCTCATGGATGAATCAAACTGTTAGGCCTTGGATATAAACTTTATTATAGCAATAGATAATGAAGAGGAGACGGCAACTCCACTAATTAGCTAGGCCTTTCTTGAATCACCATGGTATACTGATATTTGTTATGTTTTACTAAATTTACAAGCTCCTCCTAAATTATCTAGGACCAAAAGAAAACTTTTAAAGATGAAATCATTAATATTTTGTATATTAGATAATGTTTTGTTTTGGATAGATCATGAAGGTATTCTTCTCAATTGCTTATTAAAAGAAGAATCTGATAAAGTTTTACAAGAGTTTCATGCAGGTAACTGTGGAGGACACCTTTATTGGAAGACTACTCCAAACAAAATCCTTAGAGCTGGTTTCTACTGGCCTACCTTGTTTGCTGATGTAAAAAAGTATGTGAACTCCTGTCGCAAATGTCAAATTTTTGAGGGAAATAAAAAACTCTTACCTTTACCCCTCAAGCCAATCTCTGCTGAAATACCTTTTCAACAATGGGGTCTCGACTTCATTGGTGAAATTCACCCACCCTCCTCTGCCCAACACAAATGGATCCTTACTGCCACAGACTACTTTATAAAATGGATAGAGGCCATACCTTCAAGGCAAGCCACATATACTATTATCATAACCTTACTTGAAACCAATATTCTATCAAGATTTGGATGTCCAACTAAGCTCATTACTGATAATGCAGCAAGCTTTAATTCCAAAAGAATGACAGATTTCAGCAATAAATACCATATCGCCCTTGGCCATTCCACAGAATATTACCCTAAAGGTAATGGATTGGAATAATCCTCAAAAAAAAGCCTAGTAAACATCATCAAGAAGTTACTAGAGGACAATAAGGAATCTTGGAATAAAAAGCTAGTCAATGCCTTATTGGTAGACATATTGACTACTAAGAAATCCATTGGTACTTCTCCCTATCAATTAGTTTATGGAATGGAAGTTGTCTTTCCTTCCTCTTTAGGAGTACCAGTAAGGAAGATTACTCAAGAAATATAGGTTGAACCACATAGTATCCAAAGAAGAATAAACCAAACTATTCATCTACAACAAACAAGAGAAGAGGTCTATGTCAAGTCTCAAGTTGTGCAAGAAAATATTAAGAAGGTTTTTTAAAAGAGAACCAAGGTTGAAGATTTCTACATTGGTGAAAAAGTGCTAAAGTCAGACTCAATGAGGGAAGATAAAGGAAAGCATGGGAAATTTGATTTCCTATGGAAAGGTCCCTATGCCATTTATGCTTATAGAGGAAATAATGCTTTCATTTTGAGGGAAATTGATGGTATAGATGTAGAAGGTGAGCCTGTGAATGGTTGAATGCTAAAACATTGTTTTTAAAAAGAGTTTCGGCATAAATCACATGTAGAAAAACAACGAGGTTAGGAATTTTGAAAAGAATAATCTTCTCCCTCCCTCCCGGAATAATAAAGTTGTCAACTTATCTAGTTTCTCCTTTCCCCCTTCTATTTTTGAACTTTTAGGCAAAGGTTTAAACTTTACCCTAGCCCCTAAAAGAATCCCACTGGATGACATTATTTGTGGCTTGGAATATGGGATTAGAGATCTTCTTAATAATATTAAGGACACTATTAGGTAGGATTGTGCTATCATCCTTAGAAAGGCTAAGCCCCCTCAGAAGAACCTCAGCAATGAGGAATTCGTTGCCCTCAAATCCTTAAACCAGAACAAATATATCGTTGTTATGAAGGCTAACAAAGGAGGAGTTGTTGTCATCCTTAACAGGGATGATTACCGCAAGAAGATGTTAGATCATCTCTACAATAGTGGCAGTTATAAAAAGTTGCCCAAGAACCCTCTAAAGAAAATTTCTAGGGTTGTGGCTCTTTCCATCAAGTCCAGTAGCTCTGTGAGTTCCCTATGCCATAAACTCATTGAGAGCAATCCCATTACTCCTAGGATCTATGGGTTTCCTAAGATTCACAAAGAAGGGGCTCCCCTGAGGCCTATTGTCAACACCATTGGTGGTATGACCTACCTTCTAGCTAAGTTCCTTGCCCTTAAGCTTAAGCCCTTAGTTTCCCATACAGAGTCCTTCGTAAAAGACTCTGCATCCTTCATTAAAGAGCTTAAGGACATAAAGCTTGACCTTGAGGACATTCTTGTCAGATTTGATGTGGTCTGTCTTTACACTTGTATCCCTATTAAGGAGGCCTTGGAAGTGATCTATCGCCTAACAGATCCTGTTACCGCTCAACTAGTTAAGATCTGTCTCACTTCCACTTTTTTCTGTTTCGAGGGTGAGTTATTTGAACATACTTGTGGTGTTGCCATGGGCTCACCCCTATCCCCTATTATTGCTAATCCTTTTATGGAAGATTTCGAAGCCAAAGCTTTAGCCTCAACTTGTCTCCTACCCAAGCTGTGGAAAATGTATGTAGATGACACTAATGTCATCTGGTCCCATGGCCAAGAGGAGTTGGATCTCTTCTTCAATCACCTCAACTATCATTCCTCTACCATTAAATTCACTATGGAAAAGTAAGTCAATGGTTTCCTCCCCTTCCTTGATATTCTTATCTCTAAGAATAATGATGGTTCCCTCTCCCACTCAGTGTTTCAGAAGAAAACGCATACTGAGCAATGTCTTCATGCCAATTCCCATCATTTCGCCGCTCAAAAATTGGGTGTTCTTAACACCCTCGCTACTCATGCCCTTAGGATTTCTGATAATAAGAGCTTCAATAAGGAGAAATCCTACTTTCCTTAATGTCTTTGTGGAGAAAGACTATAGTAGACGCCTTGGTCAGAAGGCTTTCCTTAAAGCCTCCAAAAATTCAGTGATTAAAAAAGAACCTAAAGAGTGTCTTCTGGGTGTCCATCATCCCTATGTCTAGGGAACCATGGACAAGATTGCTCGGATTCTTAAGATGTATAATATTCCCTCAACCTTTAGGCCCCTCAACACCATTTGTAAATTCCTCTGATCGGTGAAGGATCTTGTTGACCTTATGCACATGAAGGGTGTCTACATGATTCCTTGTTCTTGTGGGACCCCCTATATCGGGGAAATATGGCGCTCCATCCATCAAAGGATCAACGGACATGTAGCTGACCTAAGGCATGGGAGAACCAAGTCTTTAGCATTAGTAGAGCATGCAGAAAATACCAAGCATCATGTTTGTATTCAGGAGGTTAAGGTTATTGCCAAGGTTGCGTAGTTCCATCACCGTAAATTCAGGGAAGCTATTGAAGTTGAAAGAAGGTCAAACAATCTCAATAGAGATGATGGCTGGAAGATTAATAATTGCTAGATCCCTACCCTTTTTTCCTAGCCAAGCCTTCCCCTCCCCCCTCCTTTTGTTAAGAAATTTACTGCATAACATAAATAATTACCGAGAGGAATATATATAAGAGAATAACCAGCAACAACCATAAACACATAAACAAAAATGTTTATCTTGGAAAACCCCAAATCCAGGGAAAAACCCAACCTAATAAGATCTCATTAGCATTGGGCAAAAGCCTGGCCAATCCAACCAAGTGTGCCTTCATCGCTCACCTCTAGGGCTTGCATTACACTGAAGTCCTTCGAGCTTTTTATAAGCTCCATTGCATATAATACCATGGGCAGAATACTATGGGTGAAAAATACCATCTGCCCTAAAACCTTCACTGTTTAACCCGGTCAACTTTGACTTTATCCAGAGTCAAGTTTACCTAACAATTCCCCCCTTAAACTTGACTTGGGTTTCCTTGACTAACTTCAGCCAAACCTGCTAAGTGAGACAATCCCGCTCACTTTAGCTCTTACCCCCCTCAGAGTTTTTAACCGAGGTATTGTTAACCCGACATCCCCCCTATCACCTAGGCCTAACCCAGACTTTACCAGTGATCATCAAGGGGTACACATGCCTTACCAGGTCTTACAGTAGTATTCCCATTTACATGCAATAATTTTACTTCATTAATTTTTTTTTGTTTATTGCTGCTGCGATTTTGATCCATCCTCTCTCAATTTGATTTTCTCAAAAAATTCTATAAAACTGCTCCAACTACGAGCACAACAAGAACCTTGTAGATTCCAGCACTGGTGGCCTCACGTAGCAGAAAACGAACAATTTTCGAAGCCGCATGAACAATTTTCTTTTGCTGACCTGTATGCAGCCCACGCCTACTCCATCTTTCAGTACGACATAGAACACATAGGAAATATCCCTTATCTATTCCCTACAAAAAAAGCTCCAAACAAAATCAGCCTTGAATTTTAATATTACCAAAGGTATCTCTCAACCTTCTTTAAATAGCCCCATGAATCCCGAACAATTCGTCAGCATGTTCCAAACCGGTAAATATTGCAAATGCACTGCGATCCCTGGCAGTTACGGCACTATCTTCCACACATTCTCCTTGAGGTTCTTTTGTGTACGATTGTTCCACCATTATTTTCATACCCAGATCTGTAAAAAGGCTACATTGATCTCATCAGGCACTATAAACCCCTGGCATCAAAGAATCCCTTTGAAGCCAATATCTTGCTCTGATACCAGCTGTTAAGAAATTTACTGCACAACATAAATAATTACCGAGAGAAGTATATATAAGAGAACAACCACCAACAACCATAAACACATAAACACAAATGTTTATCCGGGAAAACCGCAAATCCGATGAAAAAACCCAACCTAATAAGATCTCATTAGCATTGGCCAAAATCCTGGCCAATCTGACCAAGTGAGCCTTCACCTCTCACCTCCACGTCTTACATTACACTGAAGTCCTTCCAACCTTTTATAAGCTCCATTACATATAATACCATGGGCATAATACTATGGGTGCACAATACCATGTGCCCCAAAACCATCACTATTTAACCTGGTCAACTTTGACTCTATCCTGAGTCAAGTTTACCTAACACCTTTTTTGACTTTTTCAGCTTTCTAGGTTTCCCTGTATTTCCCCGTATTATCCTGTATCCTTCTCCTTTGAGCCTTGACTTTTCTATCCTCCCAGGGTTTCTCCTATGGTTAATTTATTTTATTAGTTGTCCTATTCTTGACCTTTAGGTATTTATAATTTGTCTCTCATTCTAATATTTTTATTACTAATACCATATCAAAAATATCTTAATATTATCAATCCTGGCTTGTAGTAACATCCCTTGATCGATTAGATGGATTTTCTTATAATTTTGATATTAAGCTTTTACCCTTACCTTAATAAGTCCAATTTTTTTCAACTAATATTCAATAATAATTTTATTAATTCCATTCGATTATTAGTTATATTAAATCAATATTATTATAAAACCCCCATTTACTTGACCTAGTTTGAGTATATCTTATCCCTATTGGATTTAAATGATTAAATAAAATTAAAAAGAATTAAATTAATTAATTTAATAAC
>APFE031387823.1:0-20031 GCA_000404065.3 Pinus taeda | reverse complement strand
GAATCCATGCACATGGGATGAAACACTCCCCTATGTCCAACACTGTTACAATAGAGCTCTCCATAACTGAACTGGCCATAGCCCCTTTCAGGTGGGATTGGGGTTCCAACAACTATGTCCCGTTGATGTGGCCATACCATTTGTAGCTACTGAGGTAGATTCAGATCATGTCTAGGATGAAGTTGATAGGGTTAACAACTTCATTGAGCACATTCAACACATCTTCGAATAGGTCCATGACATATTGGACAAAGGCAATTCTAAGCAAAATTAGTGTCATGAACAACATTGGGTGCCACACAAGTTTGAAAGGGCGAAAGAGCTTGATTAATTTTGCATAAAGAGCATCTCGCCGAGTCCCACCACAAGCTTTTACCACTATGATATGGGCCTTAGACCATCACCAATATTGTAGGAGACAATTATTTTGAGCTCAGAATTCCCCCATTCCTTGGCCTGCACCTAGTGTTCAACGTGGACCGCCTTTGGCGATACTTTCCATCATTAGTGGACACATCAGACATTGCAGAACAACTCACGCCAATAGATCTAAGCCCAGACTACATGTAATAGGCCAAAAATGATCAGATCATGGACACGCACATCAAGAACACTTTAGAGTAGAAGATCTAATTGTATCTAGTTTTCGAAGCTAGCCAATTCCTACACCAAGGCAAGTGGCTCACTAGGGACCAAGTTCAATAGAAGTTTTCGCATCTCATGGAAGCACTCAATGTAATGGGCACCACTGCTTCCTAAGGGGGGAGGGATGATTCAAGTGGATATTGGTGGCCACCCACCTATTCCACTTATACCCCCACCATTGTTTCTTTTAATTTTTGTTAATTGTATCACCACTTACTATTTTTGATAGTTTTTTGGGTCCTAAAATTTTGGAGTTGTTTCGAGGGACTAAAAGACATTTTAGGGAAAGCAGAGAGACTAGAAAAGTGCCAAAAAAAATTATTTGTTTTTTTCAGACTCCTCTTTGAGATATTTGAAATGAAGTATTATGATAGCCAAACAAAGATCATATGCCAAAGTTTTGACCTCGAGAAGTTGATGTTTTAACTTACCCTAACGGGGCCCACAAGATTTTTGTGCTTCATCTCTTAGGGATAGGTTTTTGGACGTTTTGGGTCTCTCATTATTTCTGAATGATAAAAGAGCCATCAAGTTTCATTTTAAAATAGTTTGGAGGCATGTAGCCACCACATCTCTTCTCAAAAGTAAGCTACCATTGCTTGAGCTAGTTTATTTCCATTCTATATGTAAGCATATTTCAATTCTTTGATATTAAGGAAATGAAGTTTTATTTCTGCTACATCTCGATGTCTATGTTTGTATCTATACTCTACTTTATTCCTATATATTTTTGGATCACTTTGATTGTGGGTTGAGTTACTGGTTCCTAGAGCCTTGGTTGGACAAATGGTTTGGAAGCCTTGTAACAACTTGGGTTGAGTTACTAGTCCTAGAGGACTTGTTTGGAGAAACTCTTTGAAGCCCTCAGTTGGTTGAGTTACTAGTCCTAGAAGCTTTGGTTGGAAAAACACTTTGGAGCCCAAGGGAAGTTGTGGGTTGAGTTACTAGTCCTGGAATATGGGTTGGAATATCTCGTGATGGTTAGTGATGTCCGACTGTGAGGTGGAACCATTGGTTGATGGTTGACATGGTTTGGCCTCTTAAAGCCATGATTTTGTTTTCTTGGTTTGTTCCATGAGAAGCAAAATTCATGCTTGGAATATGGCACAGGTGTGACTGGCTAAAATAGAGATTTTGTTGAGCCCAATCTATCGTCAGGTAGTAAGTGGCAGTCCTTGACATGGCTAGATTTTCATATGTTAATAAGAGCTTGTTTCTCTTATGTTTTTTTTGTAAATGTACTTGTTATTATATGGATTTGATGGTTGTTCTATTTTATCTATTTATTTGGTTATATATTGTTTATAAGTATGCTTTTATGACAATCTTGAGTTATTCCTCTCATCATGTTTTGATTACTAGATGAAATGTTAATGACTGAATGACCTAATAGATGATAATGCAACTAATGTGAGAGGGAATAAGACCTTCTTGACGATTCTCGGATAAGTATGAGGTCCCTATGTTCATTTGTGTTTTTATGACCTGTACATTACATGTTCATGATGTGTTTGATGCAATGTCTTTCATGGTTAGGATGGGCCAGGTCAGGTCCTTGCTCAAGTTTTTCATTAGAGGAATTGTCTTCTTGTTATTTTTCACTTCTCAGAATTTCATCAAGCTATTGAAAAAGGCCTGAGTCTTATCCATGAAAAAGTGGCTTAAAATTTGGGGTTACTAGAAGAAAACTTCGTGAAAAAGACTGTAGTCACATGTAGGCCTTGTTGTAGGAGCGATTGGAGGGATTTATTCACATGGAGGGCTTGTCATGGGAGTGAATATGGATCTAGTTTAGTCGAAAGACATTTTAACTCTAGTGTTGGGCACTTGGAGTGGTTGTCTAGCCTTGGGGGTTCCTGTAGCTCCAGAGCAATGTTAGTTTGGTTTTGGTTTGTTGATTACACTTCCCTAAGTATACTTGGGGAGTTGAATCATATCATAGTAACTCTTCATTACATGTTTACCTCAGTCGACTAGTTAGCTTGGGTAAATGTGGGAGTAAGGTGGTTATAGAATTTACCACCATTCTTCATGTCCTACTTCAACAAACCTTTTAATAGAAGGGTTTTGAAGAAAATCTAAACGTACTCCGAAGAAAATTATTCAAAACAATACAGTTAGTCAGATGAACTAGCATTATGAATGACACCTTCCAATAGGTAAGAAATTTAATTGGCAGAGCAAAGAAAACATATAGATGGTGGAAAAAATCCCACTGCATTAGATCCTAATGTGAACTTTATAATTTGATATATATATATATATATATATATATATATATATATATATATTATATATATATATAGATGTTAGACAAAATACAATTTGCAGACCAAGTGTATCACTAATATTATTTATCCCTAGTTCACTCATAAACACATATCATTAATGTATTCACTTCATTCAATGTATCATATCAAATATCTATACATAGTTATAAACATTTGTAATATCAAAATAACATTATACTTGTCTTGATAATGAATGGAACTTCCTCCAATATTTTGCAGAATGCATGTTTATGTGAGATACCATCATTGTTGACTACCATTGTTAGAAACAAATTCCAATATTTGTCTCATTTTCACGTATCAAACTGATCATAATATTTTTAGGAGACTCATTATTCGATCTTGTCACTATCAGTTGAAATGCTTCACCTTTCATTGGATCCACATGACCCATCTCCAAACTTATGTCAATAGAGAGACATGCTTCCACAACAATGCATTATGTTGTGCTATGCACACCTTCAACTTGAACATTGGTCATAGAAAGAAGCATTGCTTGGGTTGGAGAAATTTGTAGGGTTCACATAACAATTTTGTAACTAATTCATAGTGGAAACCATTAAGACCACACTAATTTAATAACATTTTCATGGATTCCATGTGTAAATGTGTAGTTCCTCGGATATTATATTCTCCCACCCTTAAAGCTAACACCATCCTTGGTGTTTATCTCTTCTTTCTTTCATCCGCATCATATTTTTCCTAGTTTTTATCTCCCAAAGGAACTTTGTTTTTCATTTAGTTTGCTATTATCTCTCGCAATATGTTTTTTAGTTCATCTTTCAATCATGGCATTTATTTATAGCCATGATAGTTCTATAACTAGAACAAGCAAAATGAAATCCTTCCCCTTCAAAATGAAGGATTTTATTTTCAAGAAATACCAATAAGTAAAACATCAATGTTTTATTAATAATCATAAATATTTATAACTATAATAAAAATTCATTAATTTTTTACTTTCAATCTTTTACCCATTGTTCAATTTCAGAAGAAAAAAAAAAGGTTTTTATGAAACTTATTGTTAATTGCCAATACTCTTGGAATCCATGGCCACTTCACACAATAATTTAATTACAGGTGGTCTATCAACTATGGAAAGAACTTTAAGAGAAATTTATGAGCCTGTCAGCAAGCACCTTGGGTGGTTTATTAGCCTCCATTGAAATCACTCCATAGCTTGTGACAAACAAATATAATTAGTATCTCTCAATCATAATCACATTATTTTTAATCAGTGACGTTTTCAACTATCAATTATCTATGGAATGTTAGGTGATATTTTTAACTACCAACCATTTATAATAGTACCTTTGCAATTACTTGGAGAGCATATATATTTAATCATGAAAATGCTTAATTCCATCATATTCACAAAAAGTGCATACCATATTTTTTGGGTGTGTTTTACATTATTTCCACGATTAGTCACATGGCGGGGGGGGGGGGTCTCACACGAGGGGCGATAGCTCACCTTGTTCATTGAATTGGGCGTAGTAGGGGGATCATAGGGTGGTGCAACCCCCCCTCATTGGGGGGTTTCATGAGGGCAGTATCCCCCTTGCATGGGGTCTAGGGCAACGCGCCAGGAAATTTTTCTCAGACCGTATATTGGGTGGAAAAATCGACCTATGGTTTTGTGCATGGATTTTGCACATTGTTTTGGGCATGATGGTTTCTGCCCATGGTATTTTTTTTATATGGGAAAGAAAACTACGCTTACTTTATAATCTAGGGTTAATGGATTGAGGTTTATGAATGATTCGACATGTATATATGTATTGTAACACTGAAAGGAAAATAATGAAAAATCAATCTAGTAGTCCTAGTTTTGCAATCCAGGGGAAATGTCTCTATATTTGTTTTTTTATTCTGATCATTCTTTATTTTCTATCTTTTAGAATTTGTCTATAGGTAATTTTTGTATAGGGTTAAAACATACATTTGGTATCAGATTTTTTTCACCTTCAAGGGGGCGCCTTTACCATTGAGGGTTTTTTCTCGGGCTTGTGGTAGACCCTGTTCAGTGGGAGATCTACAGGATTGATTCTTTTGGTGAAAGAAGATGGCGAGAAGTGGAAAGATAGAGATCGAGAAATTTAATAGTCAAATTTTTGATATGTGGAAACTCAATATGGAGGATTTGCTCGTGTATAAAGATTAGTGGATCGCGGTAGTTCTGAGTACTAAACCAATGACAATGCCAGATGAAGACTAGGTCAAATTGGATTGGAAAGAAAAGAGCACCAATATAGTTGTGTATTTTAGATTTAGTATTTTTGAATGTATTAAGGAAGCTACAGAGAAGGATTTGTGGAAAAATTTAGGGACTTTGTACCAATCTATGTCTCTAGTGAAAAATCCATTCTTATGGAAAAAGTTGTATAACCTGAGAATGAAAGATGGAGGCTCGGTGACAGAGCATATAAACACATTTAATATTGTGGTAAGCTAGTTTTTATCTGTTGATATTAAAATTTTAGATGAAGATAAGTGCATGAGTTTGGTGTGTACTCTACCACATTTGTTGGATATTCTAGTTGTTGCAATAGGCAGCAATATAACTGGCTTGAATTTTGATCAAATAGTCTCATTGTTGTTGTCAAAGGAGATGAGACAGAAAAATATGGAGGGCTAGAATAGATATTCCTTGTTCGTACAAGGACGGTTCCATAAAGAAAACAAAAATAAGTCCTGAAGTGGGAGATCTAAATCTAGAGGGAGATCTAAATCTCTAGGACCTATAAAGTCGTGCTAGAAATGCATAAAGGAAGGGCACATCAAAAGGACTGTAGATCTAAAGATCCTAAGAAAGGAAAGGGATCTAATGATGCACCTTCTTTAGAGGTGAAAACCACCTCAGATGAAGGTGGGGATGTGTACTCATCTTCTTCTTCAAATACACATATAGATAATGAGGCATGGTTGACTGAATCAAGTCTATCCTTTCACTTCACTCCCTATACGGAGTGGTTCTACAAGTATGTGAAATATGATGGTGGTGATGAGTTCTAAGGCTAGAATCATTGAACGTGGAAAACTCAAGTTGAAGTTGTAAAGTGGAAGGATTAAAACACTTTCAGGCGTTCTTCATAATCCTGCATTGGCCAAAAATCTGATTTCTGTAAGAAAGATGGATGATATAGGTGTAAAAGAAATGTTCGAGGAGGACACCTGTAAGATGGTGAGGGGAGCACTGGTATTTACATGGGGAGTTTGGATTGGAAATTTGTATAAGCTTATGGGTAGTACCATTATTGATGGGTGCAATAGTTTTGTGGTTCTTGAAAGTGGAGTAGAAAATCTAGTGATATCTGGAGAAAAGACCATGTTATGGCATCAAAGGCCCGAACATATTGGAGAGAAGGGCCTATGAATACTTCATGTTAATGGTATGGTAGAATGTATATCTAGTCTCTCTTTGGATTTATATTTCTATGAAAATTGTGTATATTGGAAGCAAAATCGGGTGAGTTTCCCCTCTTGTGCTAAGAGGGCGAAAGGGCTATTAGAGTTTGTGCAGAATTATGTGTTTGGATCTATGTCGGTATGATCACTGGGAAAGTCTTTGTACTATGTATCACTTATAGATGACCTCAGAAGGAAAACATGGATATATTTCTTGAGGAAGAAATCTAAAGTCTTTGATAGGTTTAAAGAATTTAAGGCTCTGGTGGAAAACCAGACAGAGAAGAAGATAAAGGTGATGAGGACAGATAATGGTGGATAGTTCTGCAAGAAGGAATTTGAAGAGTTCTATAAGAAGTGTGGTATAGCATGACAAAAGACTACTCCATACACACCTCAGCAAGATGGAGCTGCAGAAAGAATGAACATGACATTAATGGAAAAGGAAAGAAGCATGCTCAGTGGTGGTGGGCTAGGACAAGAATTTTGGGCAGAGGTGGTAGAGACTAAATGTTACATGGTTAATAGATCACCTTCATTAGCGTTGGAGGATATGACTCCACATGAGGTATGTAATGGTAAGAAACCCTCTCTTTCATATATGAGGGTATTTTATTGTGATGCATATGTACATGTTCCAAAGGAGAAAAGATCTAAGTTGGATAGTAAATCTGAAAGGTGCATATTTATTGGGTATAAGGATGGTTTAAAAGGTTACAAAATTTGGAATCTAGAAAAAAGGAAGGTTGTGTACAATCGAGATGTGGTGTTAGAGAGGTAAAACATGTTTTTAAACATGAATTCCTACCAAAGGAACCTGAGAATATTCTATCTGAGATAAAGGAGGAAGAATGGGTGTTTAAGAAGAAGATGAATGCAGAAGTCAAGCTTGAGAAATACAAAGCTCAGTTGGTAGCAAAAGGTTATTCCCAAGTGCCACGAATTGATTTTGGTGATATTTTTCCTCGTATTGCCAAGGTAGATTCTATTAGATTACTTGTATCTATTGCTGGTGATTTTTTATTTTCAGGTAGAAAATATGGATGTGAAGAAAACATTTCTTCATGGGGATCTGTAAGAAGAGATCTACATGAAGAAACCTGAATGATTTTTGGTGAAGGGAAAGAGAGAACTGGTATGCAGGTTAAAAAAGTCTTTGTGTGGATTAAAACAATCACCAAGGATGTGGTATCAGAAATTTAATACATATATACGGGGATTTGGCTTCATAACAAGAAAATAAAATAATTTTTTGTATTTTAAACTAATTGGTGACCATGTTATTTATTTAGTCTTGTATGTGGATGATACGCTGTTGATTGGAAATGACAAAGAAATTACCTAGGATTTGAAGACCCAATTGTCCTCCAAATTCGACATGAAGGATCTTGGAGCTACAAACTATATTTTGGGTATCGAAATTAAAAGAGATCGGGAAAAGAGGAAGCTTTGGTTAAACCAAAGGAAGTATGTTGAGACAATAATGCAGATGTTTAATATGAAGGATAGTAAACCAGTGAAGGTTCCTATCCCTGTAGGTGTAAAGTTATCAGCTGAACAGATTCCCAAGACACAAGAAGGGGAAGAGGGCATGTCCCGTGTTCCATATGCAAGTACAGTCGATAGCCTGATGTATGAAATGGTTTTTACTACAGTGTACATTGCACATGCAGTGGGATTATTGAGTAGGTTTACGTCAAAACCAAGGAAGGAGCACTAGACAATAGTGAAACGGGTTTTTGGGTATTTACATGGCACTAGTGATTATGGCCTGTTCTACCAAGGAAGACCAGGATTGTACAACGTTTTGGAAATCCATGGCTTTCTTGATGTAGACTTGGGTGGAGATCTGGATTGGAGAAGATCTACATGTGGGCATGTGCATAGCCTATTTGGTGGTGCAGTCAATTGGGTGAGAAAGAGACAATATGTAGTGGAAATTTCAACTATGGAAGCATAATACATGGTAGCCACTCATGCAAGAAAGGAAGTAGAGATCTGGATTGGAGAAGATATACAAGTGGGTATGTGTCAAGCCTATTTTGTGGTGCAGTCAGTTGGATGAGCAAGAGACAATATGTTGTGGAACTTTCAACTACAAAAGCATAATACATGGTAGCCACTCGTGCAAGGAAGGAAGTAGTTTGGTTCTAGAGATTGTGTTCAAGTATGGGGTTAGTACATCAAGGTATAAGGATCGATTGTGATAAAAAAACTAAGAATTTCTTGGAAAAAAAACATGCTTACCATTCAAAGACAAAGCACATTGATTTTCAGTATCACTTTGTGAGGGATATGGTTGAGGATAAAAAGTTATTGCTCGTAAAGCTGGACTATTTAAAGAATGTTTCATATACATTCACAAAGTTTGTGAGCACTGAGAAGTTTTCTTCGTTTAGAGAAACAATGGGTGTTGCAGGGATGGATCAATGACTAAGCTCTCCTGTGAACCCCTCTGTGGAAAACAAAACAATAAGTGGGACAATGTTGGGTGCATGTTATATTCTTTCCATGACTAGTCACTTGTGCAAGGGGGTAGAAGGCACCACTATTTGCTACATGAGTCAAAGTAGGGGTGTTTCAAGTGGGCGGTATCCCCCTTGCATGAGGTCTCGGGAAATGCTTCAAGAAATTTTTTTTGGACTCTATTTTATGCTGGAAAAGCTACTTATGGTTTTGTGCATGGGTTTTGCACATTGTTTTGGGCATGATGGTTTTCTAACAATGGTATTTTGTAGATCAGTTCAAGGGAAATATGGTTATGTTGTAATCCAAGGTTAATGTATTGGGGTTTATGAATGCTTCAACATGTATATATATGTATTGTAACATTAAAAGGAAAATAATGAAAAATCAATCTTGTAGTCCCAGTTTTGGGATTGAGGAGAAACCTATGTGTGCTTTTTTTATATTCTCATCATTATTTATTTTATGTTTTTTAGAATTTGTTTGCAGATAATTTATGTATAGGGTTAAAATGTATAGCCTTAGTTCCTTGATAAAGACATCTAGAAGACTGGAAATACATCCACAAGACTAGAAATGCAATAGAAGTTGCGCTTGAACTATAGTTCCAAAAGTTCCTTTTGATTATTAGGATCCTTTCCTACTACAATACTAATCAGAAATATTTCACAAATTTACACCTCAACAAGCCCAGTAGCATCTTGCTAGATGAGGGTACAAGTCCACTCTTTATATCCCACTAGCACCTTTAATTTAGACTAACTTTATCTCCTACATTCTATTTCATACACATCCACCCATGAAATTTATCTCCTGTCATGTTAGCTTTTGGTGGTCTTCCACCCATGACATTTATCTCAAGTCTTGTTAGATATTGGTTGTCATACTAGCAAAACTGGGTCATCCCTTTTGGAAAAATAGATGTTTTTTCCTATCCCTTCATGGACCATAATGGATTTTCACTATTTCCTAACAAATAGGAGTCTGCGATCTTATTGGATGGATCCTCTAATATTCATAAAATAATAGTAAATAGAACACTTCAATTTTACCCAAAAAGATATTTACTTTGTCATAAAGAATATTTACTCTTTACTTTTTGGCTTTTTAGCCACTTGTCATCTTAGAGAATCATAAAAGTAATTTTAAAATAGATTTACCACTTTGTCTAGACATTATTTATCAAATGCATAAAAGATTAACTATCAAGTTATATTTCAATTGCCACTACCATTGAATGTTTTCTTGAAGCATTTCCTAATTATCACTTATGATTCCTACCAGCTCATGATTCCTTCAAAATTTTCAAGCCCTATTACATTAGCATCCTTTCTATTTTGGCCTCAATCAAGGGGCCCTGTAAACTCCAACAATTCACAAGAATAATGACTAGCATACTATGTCAGAGAGTGATAGCCATTTCAAATTTTCCACATAATACCCAACATAGAATTTAAAATAACATCACTATATCTTCTATGCAAAAATCTTGCATGTCGTAATGGTAAACATTATATGTTCACATTTGCAATTGTAAATCACATTGCAACATTTTACCTTTCACTGGTTCCTATATTCTATGTTCCTAAATCTTCGTGACTTAACTATGCTTCCATTAAACCACCTCTTCTTAAACATACAAGCAACATTAGTCAATATTGCACTTGATAAAACCATAAAATTCAGATAATCATGTTATTTACAAAGAATCTTGTTAAATATACTTAAGATGCATTTTAATTGCACATAAGTCAATATTCCTCAATACTTCAACAAAGTAGAAAGTACTAAGCTTGTCAGTTTTTCATTTAGAAAAACAATTTCCATGCACTAAGAGTAAGCATAGAAGATAAGGATACCTCCTCCAGGAAATACACCCAAGGAAAACAAATTTATCGATGAAGAAGCTTTCCAAAACAACAATTATGTGAATAGGACCTTGTAAAAAATATATCCATTCTAATCCAATCAATGACATTCACCATAGTTCTAATTCATGAAAAAATAACATTTCATTTTACACATACCTATCTAACCATAATTAATTATGCAACAATACTAAATTTAGGGCAATCACATAGAATTTCTTGGATAAATAAATCAGTAGTGCCAACAAATTCAAAATGCCAGCCAGATTTTTGTCTAGCGATGATAACGAACACTACATTTCCATGACATAATCAACTTAACTGATTATGTTTAATATGCAGTTTCACCCACAATATTCACATGTACTAGATGAATTTCTAAAGGATGAAAATACCATATTTGTTATATGCATGACACATAATAGCTAACACCATCACTAAATCTTCAGCTTGTGGAACTACATTATTATGTGTGAAATTTCAGCAAACAATGTAATTAACAACATTTGGCTACTACTAGTTTTATAATTAAGTTTGTAGAACATGCATTAAAATATCACATAATCTTGGTTGCCTTTATCACACTAGTTACCATTTATGCATGTTCATATGGAAGGGCACACCCTTCTCCTTTCAACATAAAAATATATTTCTATTAAATTAGACAACTTTTAAGAACTACTATTATCGTGATGTAAGTTATTTGTAACATTCAAGAACTTACAATCATGTGTATGCATTATTGAAAAAATATCCACTTCTATAGTCATCATATTTTCTTTCATACTATCTTAATATACATAAAATCCTACACAAAGATTGACTCATATGAGAACACTAATTCACCATTAGTACTTATTAAGTGTTGATAAAAAGTATCGTAGCCAAAAATCTATAGTGTATTGTCACTATTAGACAAATAACATGAAAATGAACTACCATTATCTGATTATTTACAAATTTTAACAATAATCTTCAATCAAATCCAATGATGCATTTGAAATATACCTTCAAAGATCAATTTAATAGTTTGTAAATAGATCACATACAATTTATTAGTATTGCAATTACCAAATATAATGTCATGCAATGCTAATTCATAGGAGCTAGTGAAATATACTAAATAGTCAATTCTACCAAACTATCATAAAGTCAATCAAAATTCAAAGTATTCCACAATGATACACAATCGACCATTAGCCATTATAGTCAAGACCTACTGCTTGAATCATTGTTTACTCTCATCATTCAAGTGAGTTATTTTAATCTCTTTTCAAACATGATATTATCCACTTCACGGATAACCCCTACATTTTTACATTCTTTCATTATAACATGGATTTCATTCTTTCCAAAGCAATTCATACATTTAGTCTTTTCTTATAAGCAATGCATTGCAACTCGAAGTATATTTTTTTAATGCACCATTAAAAATTATTATAAAAATATGAATAAGAGAATGGAAGTTAATTTTAATTCACACTGTCACTATTTATTGTTTGAGTGCTTGGGATTGTCCATAATTTCATTATAATTGAATACAACATAATTTCAAACTTTCTTTTGTCCACATAAGGACCCAAATTCCATGAGTACCATTATTCTTCAAAGTAGTCATTAACACTATCATTCTTCAATGCAATCATTAACATCATTATGCATCTCATATTAAATCTAGTCTACTGCAAATATTTCTGTGTAATTTATCAGTGTCATACTTGATTTTATATCTAATAAGATTGTACCCCTACTCATACTTCTTACAAAACCCAAGAGGCATTAGTTCTACAACTTTTTCTCGGATACCACTTGTAACATCCCTTGGGAGACCTTGTGCAAAAGTACACAAGATTGATTTTCTTTTATCAAAATTTAATTACATATATCATCCCATGAATAACTTATCTCATTAATAACTGATCATCCAATGTTAAAATCACCATCATAAAGTGAATTCACCTTTGAAAAGTATAGAAAATATCATAAGAAATAATTATTAGTGCAACTCGTTAAAAGAGTGCATTATGTTGCAACTTTTCATCATTATCTTGTTCAATTAATAAGATCTTATTAATACCACATTGAATGATATGTTTTCTAATATCATGCAATGTAATGAAATCATTAATATAACAAGATAACATGCACATAATTGAGCACCTATATACCATGCAAACCCTGGAGTGAAAAACCAACAAATATTTATTTCATTAAGTGTTTTGTGAGGAAGTTCACCCCTCACTGAATGGTAACAAGGGATTCCATCCATTGTCCATTGTTGAAATTTTACAAAATAAAACATAATATTTAATTTAAGCATAGAGAAGTAGAGGTCATTACATTAAACAAAATGTCATGTTTTATTTTTCAAGCGCTTTACCCCACACTTATTCAAGCACAATGTCTTCATAACATGGTTGTTTCCTACAGTAAGTTATTCTTGGTAAAATTCAATTGAAAATCCTTCCTTCTACATGCAACAATAATAATGCATAATGAATTCATTGCCTACAATTTGTATCAGTTTTAGTCCATCTCTCGGTTGTTGCAAAAGGGGTTAGTTTAGAAAACTATCACTCCATAGTTTACGACAATCATGATTCTTTCCTCCAATCACTATCAAGAATAAACTCTAATATCAAGATTATCAAAACCCATAATATTATTATTTTTCTCATAAAATATATTGTGAGAGTATCAGAATCCCTATATCTCCAACATTTCATTTATGTCAGTTATCCTTTCAGAATCTTCTACTTATCATACCTCTTTTCAAGAAAATACTTTCTTCCACATGCCTAAATAAAATTAGAAGTCTTTTCCATGACTAATATTTTACTTTAACATGCATAACCATAACTATTTAACACTTATAGTACCTTAACTATTATATTCAATACCATAATTTTAATGCATTTAATTGAAATGCGAAACTATTGGAATACGTAACATTCCCATGCATACGGATTATAGGAGCATGCATATTCATTCTTAGCATCAAATGCATTAAATAAATTCTTTAATATTAAAAAAACATGTATTTGTATTCATTTTTCACATATTTTAACTAAATGTATATAATTATAAAAGAATGGCTCTTTTTCCATATTCCAAATACTTAAGTAAATGAATTATAGTTAAAAAATGGAAAATGCATTTACAAAGGCCAATTATTGTATGTAAATTTGAAAATGATCACAACATCATTGGTGTACTTCCCTAAACAAATGCATTTCCATATGCTTCCAAAATTTATTTTAACACCTTCCAATTGAAATGTCTACCATATAATAATTCTCCATTCCAAGGTCTAAATGGATGCATCGTAAAATTCCAAAAGGAATCAACACATACCTAAATTTTCAAAATAGGATTTAAACCTACCATAATCCTCAATGTATTTAAAATCAATATCACTCAATGATCTCCTTTAAAAATGGAAAGTAGATGCATATTTTTGTAGTATTGTTAACTGTAATTTAGAGGTAACCATATCAACTTTTTCAAGGTTATGAATGTGCCACAATATCCTAGAGACAACTTATAATATTTAACCTTTAAAGAAGAAATATTTTTTGAACTAAATTAGCCTTGCAATTTTTTTAAAGCATTCAACATAGTTAATTTATCATTCCATTCACAAAAATCATGCAATATTTTTCAAGAAAATAACATGGTTCAATTTTTTTTTATGCACAATAATAATGCAAACCTTTTCAATAAAATAACAAAATTAACCTATATTTTTATGCACAAGAACCATGAAAATATTTTCAATATAATAATAAGATTAACTTATATTTTAGGTACAAGAAATCATGCCACCCTTTCCAAGAACCATGAAAATATTTTCAATATAATAATAAGATTAACTTATATTTTAGGTACAAGAAATCATGCCACCCTTTGCATGAAAATAGAATTGTTGTCCCATCTTTTTATGCATAATAAGCATGCAAATATTTCCAATAACATAATAATGTCAACCCATCTTCTTATGCACAAGAAGCATGTGAACCTTTTCAAAAAACTAACAAGGTTAACTTAACTTTTTATGAAACACAATATTGTAATATTTTTCAAAAAAATAAAACATTTACTTGTCTTTTTCTTGAGCAGTATGCCCTTTGCTCCATTAGCTCCGACTGACATATTCAATTGGTAATTTTGGCAACCAAAACTAAAATGAACTGCTTGAAATTATTACTATTATTCACCTCCAACTGCAACAAACCTTTGATTCAAAGGGTTTTAAAGGAAATCTAGAAGTACTCGAAAGAAAATTCTTCAAAACAATACAATTAGCTGAATGCCCCAACTTTATGCATGGAAAGTATAGATAGGTAGGAAATTTATTTGGCGGAGCAAAGAAAACACAGAAATGGTGGAACAATCTGTACTAACAACATATCCTCATGTGAAATATATATAGAGACACACACGAAGTGTATTGTTGATTATATTTATCGTTGATTTAGCCATAAACACATGTCATTAATGTCTTCACCTTGTTCAATGTATCATATTAAATATTGATACATACTTATAAACATTTATAATATCACAAAAATACAATTGTTATCTTTATAATGCATGTACCTTCCTCTAATATATTGCATAACTCATGTATATGTGAGATACTGTCATTGTGAATTTCCGCTGTTAGCAGAAAATTCCAATAGTTGTCTCATTGTCGCTTATCAAACTCACCATAATATTTTAGGGAGACTCATTATTCGATCCTGTCAATATTTGTGGAAATACCACACCTTTCGGTCGAGCCACAAGACCCATATCCAAATTTATTCCAACAGAGAGGCTTGCTTCCACAACGGTGAATTAAGTTGTGCGTTTCCCTCCTTCAAACTAGAACAGTGGTCATAGAAAGAATCATTTCCCGGTTTCGAGAAATGTATAAGGTTCACATAACAGTTTTGTAACTAATTACCAACAACAACCATTTAGATCACGCTAATTTAATAACATTTTCATGAATGCCACGTGTAAATGCATAGTTCTAGGGATATTACATTTAATGAAAGGAAATTAAATCAGCAAGGTAGCTAAAATAGACTTTACCTATGGTTAAAGGAATAGATACTCCATATTTTCCTTCCATGGTAGAGGAAAGTTTATTCTCCAAGACAATATATCTAACAAGAGAAATAAAAAACCCTTTAAGATTTTATGGTTAGGGTTTCTTAGTTAAGCATTCCATGAGAAAGCACGCCGAGTAACCCCACGTGAGTAACCCCACGTGAGAAACCCCACGTGGAGATGTTGGAACAAGGTCAAACGCTTATAAAACTTAGATGCCATGACCTAAACCTTGGAAGAGGAACTAGGTTTTACCTTCAATCAATCAAAATAATATTTAATGGGTGAATTCTTGAGAATACCATAAATAAACTTCAATATATGTTTTTTTTTTCTTGGCAATACTAACTACTATTATATTAAAATGTACAGTAGAATATTACATCCAAAGAAGCTGGCAGCCCAGGGCCATCTGTGGCTCCATGGGTGGCAAAGATCGACACATACAGTTGCCTCGCAGGGCGACATTAGCAAAAGACCGCGACATTAGCAAAAGACCGACACTGAAAGTTTCTATAGGAGCGCCATGACAACCCACGCAGGGGCTTTTCCAGAACAAGCTTGTAATGCAGTGCTGTTGTAAAACCCGATGACAAAACAACATACAAAAGACAGGCCATGCCTTGACCCGGGTACAAAACTGACGACTTCACTCCTACTAGAACCTCTATAGCCGCGTACAGAACTAAGCAAACTGAGGAGAACAGACAAGAAACAAAACGTAAACTTGAAATTGACAGGACCCCGACCTGAGAGAATTCAACCTGAGTGTGGGAGGCAACGACACAGTGTCGCCTTCTGGAGCTAATCCTCAGGCTTCTGTTCCTCAATTGTGCATCCCCATTGATCTTCTAGAATTCCCTCCCATATATCGATGGGATTTTGCTTCGGAGTAGGCGATTCTGGTTCACGGGATTGAGAGGGTGGCAGGGGGCAGGCTGCTCCTGAAGTGCCTTCCACAGAAGACGTCTGTCCCATTGGACACTTACCCTTACCCTTTCCTGAGCATTCTTCAGCATTTGATGGTTCATCTAATGTGAGCTTCTCTTTGCCGCGCGCTATGCCATCCTCCCCAAGAACCAGGGACGACCCCTCTTCATTCCCCTCTGGAATTTTTGTAAAAAGCATCGAGATGTGTGCGTTGATGCCTGGATTTCCCCTGGAGCTGCCCAGTGAGAAGATAACTGAGCCGAAGGCTGGTAGCACGGGCTCCCCAACATCAGAATTGCCCACCTCCACCGCTTGGCATGGCGGAATTGGGGTGGCTCCCCTTCTGCGATGGCAGTAGCAACAACAACAGTGGTGATGAGTGTCCGGTGCAGGGGGGCGGGAGGATGCTCTACTTCCCGAGCTTCGCCTGCAAGGCATTCTCTCCCGCACCATGAAATCCACCAGTCCTTCTCTCCGTTTACCAGCGATGAGATGACAAAGAGCGTGTTGCTCCCAAATTACTAGAGAAATTACACTAGGTGCATACTGTTACACTCTATGGCTCTTCTTTTTAAACCTTTATTATTTTTAGACATTGGACTGTTATATAATTTAATTGTGAGGTAAAGCATAATGAGATTTATGTGATGATGTAATTATTTTATTATTATTTGAGCCAATAAATAAATTGCTAGGAAGTTTTCAAGAAAGAGCACCAGAATTTGGAAGACTTCTTTTTAGCTTAGAAAAAATGTTAGCAGGCCTTCAAGCAAGACACTGCTAGAATTATGTTGGGAAGAAAATTCTATAAAAAAATAACTACTTAGGAATAAAATGGGGTTGTTGATTCTTGTGGTAGAGAAGATATTAGCTCTGTCGTAACTGGCAAAGGAAGTCCATGGTCGGGAGGAACCTGCTCGGTCCGAGTATTTCCTAAGCAACAATTACGGTTAAAATTCTCGCTATATTTTTTTTGATGATGGATAATAGCTGATATGTAAATTTATATTAATAGAATAACATAAATGTTGCATGTTTATTGATGATGGATAATAGCTCATATGTAAATTTATATTAATAGAATAACATAAATGTTGCATGTTTATGTTTAACGTGCCTATTATAAATTTTGTATGTATAGTTATACATTTTGCCCAATGTCTTTATCAAACTGGAGTAAAATTAGAATGTAGATGGAAAAGGACCTTTATAAACAAAACTAAAGGCATAAGTATTAGTTGCATACATATCTCAAATCCTTTAAAAGTCATATTGATTATTGAGAAATCTAGTTGTAGAGGTGGCATAGATTATATGTTACATGCCTTGCATGCATAGTTTGCATGCATGAATGAGCCATAACCAACAAAATACTTCCAGGTATAAATTAAGTTGAATACGAAGTTTTTGTTCTTCGTATGAATAGATTCATTTCAAAAATAAAAATGAAATGAAAGAAGAATGCATGTACATAATTGAAGGATGTATAAAACATGGAATGATAACGGAAATTATAAAACTATTTACAAGCTTTTAGTTGTCCGTGCATACATATTGAATACATTTTATGCCATATAAATTAGATAATTATATGTGTGCACAAATGGTTATATCTATAACGAGATGTTATTATGTTTTAAATGAGCAGAGTAATAGCGATAAAGGAGTTAGTGGTATCTCCGGATTGGAATGATAAAATAAATTGTGAATTTCAATCAGAACAAGATGGGCTGCGGGCAGCTAGTCCCTGCCGAGCCCATCAGCAATTAGCATTGATGCTCTCGAAAACCTTGCACCTGATACTTGGCATCGATCGGCCCATTCATTGTCTAGGGTTACATCCGACGACTGTGGTTCATCGGCCTTGTATTTGGTAACTACCCGGTTTTTCCCCTAGCTCTGCTTGGCATTTGCTCCTCTGCTACAGCTGAAACCGTCTGTTCTTTGTTTTACAGGAAAGGAATTCTGCCCCGACCGGCGTACAGTTAATGTTCTGCTCTCTTGAACAATAACCAACTTGTGCTTCAGGTGGTTGGTAATTTTCTCGATGTACGAAGTACGAAGCACCCGCAGTTCATTGAAAGCATATTAACTTGATTTCTCTCCAGCAAATTTACTTGTCAATTGTTTTAGTAGATTAATGAAATACCTATAATAATTACAAATTAGATGTTATGGCCATTATAACTTCACATGAAACACAGAAACATGTAAGAGATAAGAATCTGTGGAGCGGGTTGAGAAATGCATCGAGGAATTGGTTGTGCTTCTTATGTGACTAGAAAGACCACAAAAAATAGAAATAGCATGATTATGATTCATGAACTAGTTGTAGGAGTGCATTAGGGCTAAGGATGTAAACTAACGATTAAACCTGATATTTGGGAGTTGGGAAAATGCATTGGCGAATAGGTTAGTATTTCATGCTAATCTGACGTGAGAAGCAGATGACATACAGGTGGAACCACTATGACTCACGACCTAGATGTAAGCTGTGTGAATCAGATCAAGTTCAAGTCTCTATGTTAAAGATAGCTATTGTTTACATGAAATTTATAAACTTACACAAATCAATTTCAGCCTTATAGGTTAGTTGGTTAAGGTAACATGCCTCAATAACATGCCCTTCCAAAATCTGTTTTTGGAACGTCATGCACTCAATAATTCTATGGAGCTTTAAGTATGAATTGAGGTATAATGTATGGATCGAATGGACTACATCTTCTGATTTACAATTTTTATTTCATGAAGTTTAAGTGCGGTTTAGACGTTTATTTTTGTTAGAAAAATACTCGAAAATTGAGGTAGAATGTACGGATCCAATTGACTTCAAGTTCTTATTTGTAGTTTCATGAAGTTTAAGTGTGATTTAGACGTTTATTTTTGTTAGAAAAAGAAATCGGTGCCAATAACTTTTGAAGCAGAGTATCTAAATATTCTGGACAAGCTAGCTACATGTATCACATGCGAGAGTCAGAGCTTCGAAACTCCAGTTATAAAATGTTATTTTGATATAATAAAGCTCGACAAACGTATACAACACTTTTGGATATATTAAAATCCTGTCTATATAAGACTTTGAAACATATAAATATAAAGTAAACGTTGAGACCTGCGGGACAGAAAAAGACAGAGGTTTATCATTGATGTGCATGAGCGAAACGTGGCCGACGACAACCGTGACAACCGTGACTAGTACCAACCGGACGCGCAACTAATGCCATTCGAAAACAACTGACGCTGTTCTTCAGAAGAGGAGAATTGCGTTGCAGGAGGCAAAGGCTTCTCCGGAGCAAGATCAGTTGCAAATGTTGTTCTGGATGGTT
>APFE031387804.1:23344-79745 GCA_000404065.3 Pinus taeda | reverse complement strand
ACCAGGAACATCAATCTTGATAATGTGAGACTCAGGAGTCTCCTTCCAGTCCACTCTGGCTAACGAAACATGGTCGATGTCTCCACTGACAGCTGAGAGAGGGTTTTCTTCTAAGATGTGAAAAGGATCCGGCCAAATGTCATTCCAGGGGCTTCGAGCGCGCTCTAAAATGTTCGGCAGAGAGCCTTGACAAGCGACTCCCGTCGACAACATCAGTAACAAAATACATACCGGAAAGCATTTTGAAACCGCCATATTTCACGCAATTCATCTCAAAAACGCTATTGTTCCCAGCGTAAAGGCCTAGACCGTCAAAGTTCGTATGCGAAAACCTGCCAAATGAAATACTTGATAGACAAAATACAAAATAAATCAATGTTCACAAACTTGAAAACATTCACTGCGGATATAAGAGCGTTACCTAGGAATTTATGGTGTTCAGATGGGAACGTTGGAGAAAGATCTTGGTGCTTCGGAACAAATGTACAGAAAAAGACTTAAAATGCAAATGATGTTTCAAGCCAGAAACGCAGCGCGCCAGCACCGCAAGAACCAGAGTGAATAAACAGAGCGCCACAGCACCACAAGGCACCTTGCCTATTGTATGACATCTTCCGGGTTCTATATCGATGTTGCCAGCGAATCCCATGTGGAACGAACTCCACTGCGCGAATGCCATAACATAAAATGCCTGTTCTGTTTCCATTCTGCCCGTGTCTCTTCCTCTTGTCATTGATCTAACGGTTGAAATCTGTTTAATCGTCTAACAACTAATCCTATGGTGCACAAAATGACAGGTAGGCAATGAGGGAAGTTGATTTCAGAGGGAAACGTCTTACGGCGTAATTAGATAACTCAGTTTATTGAGTTATGGTTAGTTAAATTAGTTCTAAGTGTTTGTGGAACTAATAGTGGACTAACAGTCCATTGGTTCACTGGTGCATCCACAAGTGTTACTCCAATTAATTGAAGATTCCCTCATGAGAAACTCATGCACGTCAGTTCAGGAAAAGACCCACTTGAAACTAGAGTGCAGGGACAATGTACTATTACTTATATGATTTACTAAGTTGTAAATGTCATGCATGCAACCAAAGAATGACCTATCTTTTGATTACACAATTTTGGAAACATGAATTCCCTTTAAATACATGTTATTCATCCTAGTAATTGTGCAAGGAAATAGGGGCTTAGCAAGAAGTGGAAATTGGCTAAGTGTTGGCTAATATCGGTCTTGCGAGGTAGAGAATTGAACATATTTGTGTGGAATTATTCTTATGAGAACAAGCTTTGTATCTTCACTGATATTCATTATTTAATGCAATACATGTAGGTGGGGTTTTAAGTTGTGGCTTCCCCTAGGACAACTTATTTTGTTATGTGCCATTGATTTGTCTTCTTCTTGTTCATATTTGTTTCATTGCTCTATTCACTCCAGCTGGTTGAAAGTAGAAGTAGACTCTTGTCCTGTGCTTTAGTAAATTACATGAGCTTGTAAATCTATGAGAAATTTTACATGGTACCAGAGTTGAATCGAAAATGCTAGAAGTGATTTCGAAGTTTTGAGTTCTGGGTTATAGGTGAAATTCGAATTCGCAATACATACCTCAGAAGACATTTTACAATTTGCAACTCGAGTATCCCTTGGAAGGTAGCTCAAATTATATAGCCTTGAGGGATAGCATGGAGGTTGTGCTAGAGGATAATGCCTTGAAGGAATTCGTTGATCAATACATTCCTAAGCCAGCAACATCGGATAGAAAGTATGTCACTAAATGTAAGAAGTATGTGGTAAAGGCGAGGCAGATAGTCCTTGAGGGAGTTCAAGACCACATTGTCTCAAGTCTCCATGGCAAGGAAACTCCATATGCTATGTGGAAAGCATTGACAGACTTGTATAAAAAAAATGACGAAAGGAAATTGGCACTAAAGGACCAACTCTGAAAAATCAAAATGGAGAAAGGCGAGACTATTCCAAAATACTTGACCAAGTTCACTCAATCTCATGATGAACCTGGAAGTTTTGGAATCATGGTCACTGAGGATGATATGGTGAGTCTTTGTTTTCTAGGACTCCCAAAGATTTGGCATAGTTATCAAGTCTTTGTCAATGTTCGAGAGAATCTCCTAGATTGGGAATGCATATGGTCAGATTTGATGTAGGAGGAACACTAGGGATGGCTCTTCATCAAAGACTAATAATGAAGAGAATTGTGCCTTAGTGACTAAGGCGAAGAAGGGGAAATGGAAACCTTCCCATTCCAAATCAAATTATTTCGATCGAGGTAGGAATAAGTACATGATGAAATTTAAGTGCTTTCATTGTCATGAGCTGGTCCATTTTGGTACAAATTGTCCACTTAGGAAGTCTAAGAATAAGTCCTCACGAAGAGTGATAGGTGAGGCTTTGGCCTCTCAATTCAAATTTGAAGTTCCCTCATTGCATGCATGATGTCATCATTGATGGGAAGTGTATGGTACTTAGACATTGGAGCTCCATTTGACATGACTGGTGACAAGGAGTTATTCAATAACTTGGAGGAGAATGATCTCTAGATTCATATTGAGATGGGTGACAATAGAAGGTATCGTGTTACTCGATTGGGAATGGTTACTTTTTAGAGGGAAAATTGGGCTCCACTAACCTTGAAGAATGTTATGTATGTGCCTAAGCTGAATAAGAACTTGGTATCCATTGCCATGCTTGAGGATAGAAGCTATGATGTCATTTTCTTGAAAGCAAAGGTGTTCCTTCAAAAAATAACCATGGGTCAAGTAAAGAAGATAGGGATTCAGGTGAAGAATCTATATAAGTGGGAGGTAGAGGATTGTGCTACTTTGAGCAGGAAAGTAGAAATGGTGTAGAGTCGAGATGTGGGTGAGTTATGACACGAGTGATTGGCTCACTTGCATCATGGTTCTTTGAAGATCATGGAGAAGATCTCCATTAGTTTGCCAAAAGGTACACTAGAGCAAGTTGATACATGCAAGGGGTTTACTTTGGGTAAATACGCTAGGTCTTCCTTTCATGACAGAGACAGTCGAGCGAAGGCTATTGTAGAGCAAGTCCATTCAAATGTCTGTGGACCATTCTTGAAAGCATCCATAATGAAAAATAAATATTATGTTATATTTGTTGATTAATTTTCATGAAAATGTTGGATCTTTCTCATGCAGAAAAAGGATCAAACCTTCTCAAAGTTTTATGACTTTAAAGAATTGTTGGAAAAATTATTAGGCAAGAAGGTTAAATCTCTATAGAGTGATAATGTTGGGGACTATGTCTTGAATGAGTTTAAGAACTTTTGTGCAGCGGGAGGGATTAAACGCGAGTTGATGACACCCCATAACCCTCAGCAAAATTGTTTAGCGAAGAGGAATAACTAAAGCATAGTAGGGGTAGCGATGGAAATGTTGCATGATTCGGGTATCCGACTACACTTGTGGCCTGAGGCATGCAACACAATGGTTTATGTTCAGAACCGTAGCCTACATCATATACATTGGATGAAGACACTAGAGGAGGCTTATTCTGGTAAGAGGCCAAATGTTGGTCACTTTAGGATTTTTGGGTCATCAGTATACTTCCATGTGATCAAAGATGCACAAAATAATCTTGATTCAATAGAAAAGTTTCTGGATATTTGTGGGGTACACTAATGCACCTCACAACTATCAGGTGTACTTTTTGACCAATAGGATGACAAGGGTTTGTAGGGATGTCATATTCAATGAGGAGAAGGCCATGTGAGTTTCCCTTAAGAGGGAGCTTTAACTACTTGTGGTTGAAGAGATTTTAGCTACTAATGTTGATAAGCCTCAAACTGATGTGGAGCAGCCACATGCAAAGGATCCATGGGTGGAGACATCAACTTAGGAAGAGTCTTCTAGAGATGGGAGAAAACACACCACATAGGAAAATAGATTATTGTTGGATGCTGGAGAGAATGTGGGAGCACCCACATCATAATGCAAACAAAGGAGGTCACCTGGCAAGTACACTAGATACATGGCTCTTATGAGTGGATCTGTTTTGACAAAGCCATCTTCCTTTGAGGAAGTAATGCAACAATTGATTTCGATTGATGCCATGGAGTAGGTGTATGACTCTATAGTTCGTAAAAGTGTTTGGAATGTGGTCTCGACGCGAGACGATAAGTCCATGGTGAGATCTCTTTGGATTTACAGGGTAAAGCAAGCTACATATGGTAGTGTGAAGCAAAAGTCTAGATTTGGGGCCCATGGATTTTGATAGTTAGAGGGGATTGACTATGATGAAACATTTTCTCCTATTGCAAGGTACTCATCAATTAGGTCCATATTGGCACTATCAACACAGATGGCTTGGGAGATATATCATATGGATGTGAAGAGAACCTTCCTTAACAGAACGATTGAGGAAAAGGTGTACATAGACGAGCCTGAATGTTTTGAAACCTTCGATCGTGAGTCACATTTGCACCAGCTCAAGAGAGCGTTGTATGGGCTGAAGCAAGCCCCTCGTGCTTGGTACACCAGGATAGACAACTACTTCACCATGTTGGGCTTCATGAAGTGTGAAGCAGATGAGAACTTGTACCACATAGTGGTGGAAGGTAAACTATTGATCATTTTAATTTTTGTTCATGATCTCATACGGACACATGATGATCAACTAATCAAATCTTGGAAGGAGGACCTGGTAAGAGAGTTTGAGATGAAGGAAGTTGGGCTCATGCCTTACTTTTTGGTCATTGAAGTATAACAAGATGATGGGGAGATATTTCTGTCTAAAGGAAAGTATGCCAACGAGATACTCAGGAGGTTCCACATGGCGAGATGCAAGCCTATGGAGACTCCTCTAACTGGTAACTGGAGGAAGGAAGATGTTACTTTGAGAGAGGTAGTGGAAGCTATTGTTTATAGGTAGCTTATGGGCTCACTCATGTACTTGGTGAGCACAATATCAAATTTGTGCTATGAATTTAACCATCTTAATGAAGCGATGGTTAGGCCTACCAAGCTATATTGGAAGACGACAAAGCATGTATTGAGATACCTTTGGGGCACTACATAGTACATATTATGGTAAAAATGGATAGAGGGATTGCAGGTTCAAGGCTTCACTGATGCAGATTGGACATGGACTCCATCAGATAGGAAGATAACATCAGGAAGTATTTTCAGTATTGGGTCAGCAACAATTTCTTCGTATAGCAGGAAACAAAGATCGGTTGCACTAAGTTTGGCAGAGGTAGAGTACATGGTTGCAAGTTGGGTAGTATGTGAGGCTATTTAGATGAGGAAGATTCTAGTTGGTATGTTTTGTCAGCAGATGAATGTGACAATGATTTACTACAATAATTAGAGTTGTATCAAACTCTATGAAAATCTAGTTTTTCATGATAGGTCCAAGCACATTGATATTTGATATTAGCATCTCAAAGAGTGTGCATTGAGGTGGATCGTGTTGTTAGAGTATATTCCCATAGAGGAGAAATATTTTGACATTTTGACAAAGGCATTTTCATGTTGTTAATCAATTTTTTACAGAGACAGGATCAGGGTAATTGATAATCCCTTTCTTGTTAAGAGGGAGTGTTGAGAAATGGTGACAAGAAATTCTAGTTTAATTTGTCCTTGAATTAAATTAAGAATTAAAATTGAATTATATTCTCATAACAACTTGTAAATAGTTAATTAGGTTTAATTGAATTAATTAGCTTAGGAATTTCAACTTGGAATTCTTTCTATATTCATGAATATGTTCTCCCTAAATTTTAGGAGTCCAGTATGAGTTTAAATTAAGCTGTAATTAGATAACACATTTTACTGATTTATGGTCAATTAAATTAGTTCTAACTATTTGTGGAACTAACAAAGGACTAACAGTCACTTAGTGCATTGGTGCATCCACAAGTGTTACTCCAATTAAGTGAAGATACACTCATGAGAAACTTATGTATGTCAGTTCAGAGATAGGCCCAGTTGAGACTAGAGTGTAGGGACAGTGTACTATCAGTTGTATGATTTACTAAGTTGTAAATACCATTCATGCAACCAGAGAAGGACCTATGTTTAAATTGCACATTTTTGGAAGCATGAATTCCCTTTAAATAGAGGTTATTCATCATAGGAATTACACAAGGAAATAGGCTCTTGGAAGGTAGTGGAAATTGGCTAAGTGATGGCTAATACTGGGCCTGTGAGGTAGAGATTTGAGCATACTTCAACAAAACTTGTATTGTGAGAACAAGCTTTTACCTTCACTCATATTTTTGATTTAATGCAACACAAATAGGTGGGGTTTTGAGCAGTGGCTTTCCCCAAGAAAACTTATTGTGTTATATGCCACTGATTTGTCTTCTTCTTGTTCATATTGTTTTAATTGATCTATTGGCTTCCATTGATTGAAATTAGATGAATATTTGTGTCTTGTGCTTTAGGAAATTGCATGAGCTTGTGAATCTACAGGAAATTCTACATTATCAATCACAACTTTTCACCCCTATGAGAATCATTCGATGCAATGAGTGTTATATGCGTATTTTAAATCATGAATCATTTGGTCACTTGAGGCTAATACTCATCCATATGATCATACATTAATGATTTAATCTACGAAATTAATCATGAAAATGATATCTAATATGTTGCATTGTGAAAGCCTCGTGTTTATGTTAGAAATACTAAGAGGCGATTGAATCAATATTCTACTGAATTAGTTACTTATTTTAATATTCAAAGAATTAATTAGTATCAATATCGGATCAAAATATAAATCAAAAACACCATTCAAAAATGCACAATATCAAAGATAGTAGACACAATATTTTTATTTGGACAACTTCCGAGAGAAAACCCACCAAGCGCTTCCTAACATTTGTCTTCAATAATTTATAACAATAGGAAGCTCCAACATTCAAGTTTTCAGCATCAACTGAAGGAGGCTACAACCCCCTGATTTATAGGCTCCAACCTCAAGGAACCTCCAACTTCTTGATCTACTAGCTCCAATTGGAAGTACGCTCCAATGCCCTCACTTAGAGGCTCCAACCTGAATGAAGATCCAGCTCCCTGATTTACCTACTCCAACTAGAAGGATGCTTAACACCATGGTTTTATCAGCTCCAAATGAAATGACACTCCAATACCCTATGCATGCTCCAAGTTTTCCTAGCACCACCATGCCACCGTGAAGTGCTCTCATCCTGCAACTTGAAGGAGACTCCACTCTCTTGTCTTCCACCGCCCTTCCACCTTGTTCAGCAAATGGACCATGTTTCATATATTTTTAGATTGGATCGACTTTTTCTCTAAATAAATATATAAAAACATGTAATACAATTTGTTGTCATTAAAATCAATTTTTGGTCAATCTATACATCAAACCCTAGCTTCAATCAAATTTTCTTTTGCTCAACTCATGTCAACTGATATCAAACATTCTAGTAACTGTCAAGCCTTTGTAATACATATCTCATACATATTCTTAGCAATACTAAACATTATTAAGCTCAACAACCATTTTTGTATAAAAAACTAATATTCAGAAAGGGTCATGTGTATCAAATCAAACACTAGTGGATTATTTACTGAACATAATCTACCAATGCATGCTTCAAATATATAGTGAGTTTCAAAATTTATTCAAGCCTACAATTATAGTTACGGAAAGATGAAATACCTTGATAATGTACCTTAGATGAAAAAATGTTCTTTCACAACAAAAATTGACCTTTTCCTTAAGATTTTTTCTCTACTGCTCTGACTTGTACCTTCTCTGCTCACATATACTAGTTCTTCCTCCCTTATTGTAGATGAAGCCTATTTTTTGGAAGTTTGAACTCAATTAATAAGGTTTGTTCAAATGAAATCGTCATTCACTAAATAAAATTACAGGAACTTCAGTGTCAGTTACAGAATATTGCAAGAGATGGGACGATTTATGATTCCAACCAAGAAAACACTACAATTTGACATTGTCTTGTAATTATGTCTCAAAGTTGTGGAACATAGATGCTACTTTAGAGTTATAGTACTGCACGCTGAACAAAAACCTTGGATAGTCCTTCAGACTGAGAGAACTCAACAAATAAGTGACTTAATGATGTGCTATAAATCAAATCAGATATGGTATCAGAAAACAAAATTTCTACAAGTGTATCAAGTACTGTCAAGTTTCTTTTCTAATTAGGCAATCAATCCACCTTAGAATACAACAAAAATCACCATCAAAATAGCAAATAAAATGCTCCAATAAATACTACTGTATAAGCAAGTTCAACTTGAAACAATATCATGAAAATATCTGTCAGAGCAGACATAGCGAGGTGAAAAATATTCTTCAAAAATATATTTAGAGCATAAAATTATATTAAACCCTAATTCCGTCAAATATTGCGTGAAAATGATGACAAATCAGTTACAGTAAGATAGATTCACTATGCCTTAGACCAACATCTTACCTTTGTCCATACGGTGGCTTAAACGGGTCAATTTAGGGATTACAAAGATAGACCAATTTTTTCCTTTAAAATAAAGAGTATACTCTTCAGATAAGTTTAATCAAACGTAAGTGTAATGTGTTTGACGCCCTACTAGAGAAGCTCCAACATCCAAGTTTTCAACATCAACTGAAGGAGGCTACAACCCTTTGATTTATAGGCTCCAACCTGAAGGAACCTCCAACTTCCTGATCTACTTGCTCTAATTAGAAGTGTGCTCCAATGCCCTCACTTATAGTCTCCAACCTGAAGGAAGATCTAACTCCCTGATTTACTAACTCCAACTAGAAGGATGCTTAACACCATGGTTTTATCAGCTCGAAATGAAATGATACTCCAATTCCCTATGCATGCTCCAAGTTTCCCTAGCACCACCCTGCCACCCTAAAGTGCTCTCATGCTCCAACCTGGAGGAAACTCCACTCTCTTGGCGTCCACCACCCTGCCACCTTGTTCATCAAATGGATCATGTTTCATATATTTTGAGCTTGGATCCAGTTTTTCTCTAAATAAATAAATAAAAACCTGTAATACAATTTACTGTCATTCAAATATATTTCTGGTCAATTTGCACATCAAACCCTAGCTTCAATCAAATTTACTTCTACTCAATTCATGTCAACTGATACCAAACATTCTAGAAGTTGTGAAACCTTTGTAATACAACTCTCATACATATTCTTAGCAATACTAAACATTATTAAGCTCGACAACCATTTTTGTATAAAAAACTAAGATTCAAAAAGGGTCATGTGTATCAAATCAAACGTTAGTGACTTATTTAGTCAACATAATCTGCCAATGCATGCTTCAAATATACAGTGAGTTCGATATTTATTCAAGGCTACAATTATAGTTACCAAAAGATGAAATCCCCGGATAATGTACCTTAGATTCAAAAATGTGCTTTCACAACAAAAAATGACCTTTTTCCTTAAGATGTTTTCACTACTGCTCTAACTTGTACCTTCTCTGCTCACATATACTAATCCTTCTTCCCTTGTTTTGGATGAAGCTTGTTCTCCATAAGTTTGAACTCAATTAATAAGGTTCGTTCAAATGAAATCATCATGCACTAAATAAATTACAGGAACTTCAATGTCAGTTACTGAATATGGCAAGGGATGGGATCATTTATTATTCCAACCAATAATACACTACAATTTGACATTGTCTTGCAACTATGTCTCAAAGTTGTGGAACATAGATGTTGCTTTAGAGTTATAGTATTGCACCCTCTATAAAAACCCTAGATAGTCCTTAAGACTGAGAGAACTCAAGAAATAAGTGACTCAATAATGTGTTATAAATCAAATCAGATATGGTCTCACAAAAAACAACTTCTACAAGTGCCTTAAGTACTATGAAGCTTATTTTCTAATTAGGGAACCAATCAACCTTAGAATACAATGAAAATCACCATCAAAAAAGAAAACAAAATGCTCCAATAAATACTAGTGTACAAACAAGTTCAACTTGAAATAATCTCATGAAAATATGTGTCAGAGGAGACCTTGTGAGGTGAAAAATATTCTTCAAAACTATACTTAGAGCATAAAATTATATTAAACCCCAATTCCTTCAAATATTGCATGAAAATTACGACAAACAAGTTACAATAGGATAGATTCATTATTCCTCAGATCAACATCTTACCTTTTTCCATAGGGCGGCTTAAACATGTCAATTTAGGGATTACAAAGATATACCATTTTTTGCATTGAAAATAAATAATATACTCTTTAGGTAATTTAATCAGACTCGGTTCTAATGTGTTTGAAGCCCTACTAGATAAAACTATGTAATTTCATAGTTTCATTTTCAATGGGCTCAGACTTGACATGACTTGTTCCATATTTCACATAGTTCTCATCCTAAAAACATGTAACCTTAACAAATCTTAGTCATCTATCCTTGAAGCATGTTAGCATTGATAAGAATATAGGCACTGAAGATAGGTTGTACAATGTTCTTCTCCGTACCTTAAGTATGCCAATGTCAATGCCCTAAGAGGGATGAAAACCTAAGAAATTTCTAGCGAATCAATAGCAGAGATATCACTTGAAGATGATCCATATTTTTTTAAGAAAGAGGTTGGAAATTCTTTTGTAGTGACCTTGAACTCCTCTTTAAGCGTTATATGTGGAGGTTGAGCAACCTCATACCTACTCAAAAAGGAGTCTGCATTTTTCTCTCACTAGGCCCAATTGTTATTTTGTGAGTATCCTTTGATCTCTTCTTAAAATATCTCATAGATATGCCTCAAAGGAGGGTGAAGATGCTCATAAAATTTCTCTTGATTGGCACCCAAACTTCATTAGAATCACCTTCAAAAATAGATTCAAGGCCTAACAAATTCCATACCTAAATGATATAGTAATTACACTCCACAAACCTTCATGAATTGACCTTTACTCAGATATTCTTGACTAGACTAGCCGAAATTTTAGAGAGAATGATTTCTAAAGATATGCATCTTAATTCTTACTCTTTGGAGGAGGGATCAATCCTCTTATTTATAGATATGAAGGAGAGATCATTCATGGGTCTAAATTAATCAAGGAGGGAAAAATTAAAAGTTCGAATTTCACAACCCAAAACCCTTTCTTCAATTTAGGTTGGCTTGCACTTAGATTTGAATTTAAATTTTGATCCCCTCGTCAAGTAAATTTTTCCATAACAATATTTATTTAATTCTTCAATGAAATTGCCTCTTGACTTCACAATTTTGAGAAAATTCTCTAGTCAATGATAAGATGCAATATCATCTCCCTTTGGTGATTTTGACCACAAGAGTGAGACATCAACTTTTATTTGGAATATATCTAAAACTATGAGGAGTCTGATGATGAGCCATATATTGTTGGGATCGACATGGCAAGGAAAATCAATTAATGATGATATCAATCATAAACAGATTGATCTTATAAATAAAACTCCTCATTAATTGTGGGGCATCAAGGGCTTCCCAGGGATTATTTACCATTTTACCCTGAATCAATTCAATCTAGAAAAAATATTAAGAGAGTTCAAGGACTGATGTTGGAATCGATGAAAACATCATTCAACAATCTCACTCTTTTTCATTGATGGAAACACACATACTCCCCCTATGATCACTACCCCCATCAATTGCATGCTTCTGATCATCCTAAGTTGTTTTCTCTCCCCCTTTGAAATTAATGGCCAATGGTTACTCCCCCTAACAAAATATATTTCTCTGAGTTCTTGCAAAATTCCTATATTCCTTTAACTACTTATATACCCCTGACATGTGATGCTTCTCATGGCTTGTTATGTATCAATAAAAGTGACTCCTTTTGCAACTTTTCTGATGAATTTTCCTGCCAAAGCTTCTACTCCACTAAAACTACCCCTAATGTGGAATGTTGCTTTGACAACTTTTTCCATCTACCAACTTGTCAAAGGATTTATCTTCAAATACACACGTATTTCTCCATAGACTCCCCATCTTCAAAATTCACAACATAGCAAGTCGTCAAGCTCAGTCATTTAGAATGACACATGAACCTATGTTGCTTTAGGATCATCAACGTGAATCTTAATTTTTTCCCCACCTATATATTCATCATGGTCTTGTGTATTTTCAATTCCTAAAATCACGTCCTTTCATATTTATTTATTTATCTCTTCTTCTTGTTCTTGTTTTCTTCTTCAAATGTCCTTGTCCCTAAAATTGGTGTTTTCTCTCATGGAAGTATTCAACATCCTTCTATAGTCATAAGTCATATGACCACATTTGGGGAAATTGAATCATTCTACATGATAATTGAATGGCGATGCAACTCGGCATATGCCTTGTGTTCTTGCAAAATGACTTCTAGGGTTTTGATAGTTCCTTTGTGTTGACAGTGCTGGACCTGCCAACATTCAAGGGGTCACGCTGGTATGAAGTCCCAGCTAGGCCTCACACTATTTGGTGTGGGAGTCCCATCCGGTATGATGGTCTGGTTGCCATTATCTTAAATATTTTCCTCAGTTATTTCTTGTCAGCATAGGAGAGTGGTATCTTTTGTCTTCGAGTAGTGAGGTTCACATGCCTGGTGATTGCTAGTGTTACTTGTGTTAATGGTTCTTTCACTATAGATGGAGATGGTGGGAGTGAGTCTGAAGTTGTGTGGGAGGAATCCCCAACTCTGTTAGGAACAAACAACACAACAGGATGTGCACAACTTCCAGAAGAGCAGTCCACACGGATGTGGTAGTCATAACACACAAGGAAAGATAACATGTACAACAGACAGTGGAGGAGTATGTGGGAGTGTGATGGTTTTTATAAACGGTTTACATGAAAGTTCTGCCTGATGTCCAAGGAGGTTACCAACACAGGTGGGACAACATTAATAGTTCATACAACACATTTTCATTAATATATATGTATTACAACAACTAAATGAGTTCCAGTGTTAAACACATGTTAAAGAAACATGTATTACAAGTGTTCAAGATTAGTCTTACAATAGTTGAAATACATGTGTGAAAAATGTGTTGGCCTGTTAACAGGCTTCTGAATTAAGCGAAAGTTCCAAGAAACATCATTACGCCATACATCACTAACCCCATGGGCGGGCCATTGGAGCCACTACTTACTCCTCAAAGAAAATATTATAGACTCTCAAGGCTATGTGGGAGGAACTGAGGCGAAAATTCCTTTGCATGTACAAATGAGGGGGTATTTATAGCCAAGGGTGAAAATGATCCTTGTGGTTCTTCAATTTCCCTCATGACTATTTAACTTCAATGACCTTTCGACTTTACATGACTCTTCAATGACAAGTGGGTCTCTTAGGCTTCCACATTACATTACATTTATTGACAGTATGGCCCACAATAGAGATGTGGATGAGATGACTCATGAGAAGACTCGACATGAAAGTGTTGGTACATTCATGTCAAGCTACAATGTTGCTAGGTGATGGATGTCCACATCGTGTGTAACAACCTCACCTCCACATGGAAAAGTGCACAGAGTCTTTGATGGTCGTTGGGTTTTCTTTATGTTGCATTTGCATGTTTCTCATTGCTTGCATGTTGGCATGCTTGCTCAGTTCACCCATTCATGAAAAGTGCATACTCGTCCATCCCTTCATCCATCCATGAACACATCCTTGCATGTTCATCTGTTTGTGAATTTGCAAACATATCTTTGCATGATCGTCCATTTGCGAGCACATCTCTTTGCATGCATCATTTGTTAGTCCGTTCATGTACATGTCCTTCTGCATGTACTCCCTTTTTTCATCCCATCTATTGTCACATCATGTTTTTTTGTGTACCTATATCTGCATTCAATCATGACGAGGTGACATAAAATCCATAAACCTCCTAATCTACCATGATGCATGATCGCTTTAGATGTAGGTGACTAGGAGAGGAGACAAGGTTGTGAGCTGTGAGTTGGGATGGAGGCTTCAGGAACTACTGGTGAAAACTGTGTAGAAGTCATTGGGTGATGGAGACAGGCGATTCGAATCGATAGTGACTGTCTGCAAGTTCTATTTCAGTTGGAGGGAAAAATTATGCAATTTTGGAGAGGAGAAATCCGAGTTGCGAGAAGGTTGCGCACACAAAATTTACGTAATTTTTGGAAGGAGCGGGTAGTGGGAGCCTAGCAGCCAAAACTACACAGTTCCTGGAGGTAATTTGCAGCTAGCTACTAGGAACTTGGCAGCAACAACTTCACAGTTCCTTGAGGGAACTAATAGTCAGCTACTAGGACATTGGTAACAAAAACTGCACAATTCCTAGAGGGAACTGAGAGTCAGATGTTGGAGCTTGGCAACAAAAACTGTGCAATTCCTAAAGGGAACTGACAGTCAGCTACTCGGAGCTACTAGCGGGGAAAGCTATACTAATGCTGGAGGCTAGCCTGTTGATCACCTCTACACAGTTTCTGAGCTGTGCAGGTGTTGAGCCTCAACCTTGCACCTTCCTACACACCCGCTTAACCCTCATACTCCATTCACTTCACTCATCCAGTGGTTGAATCATTGCATTATAGTTTAAAAAGGACTGTTTACATGGTTTTCTAACTATACTGATGTCTGTTGTTTGGTTTAGTCTTTTGTTCATGCAGCGGCGGAAACTTGTCAATTTCCGCAGCCAACACAGGTTTCTGCAGCCAGCACAGGTTTCCTCAGCCTGCACAGGATTCCGCAACCATTTTGTTAAAGGCTGTGCTCCAGGTGTCTTCTGAAGGAACGGGCCATATGGGCAAGCTCCAGATGGCATGTACATGGATCGTGTCCCTTTGAACCGGCCAAATCATCATTTCGAAGCCGCGGTCAACCTAAGTCAAAGACGTGGCCAACCGAAGAGTCCAACAGTGGCACGTTACTGTTAAAGGCACGTGAATGATACGTGGCCTAGTTCCCAGCTCACGGAGGCTCCAGCGCACCTGAGGATTGTTTTTGAACAATGAATCTAACAGCCCACTACTCCAGGATTTAAGAAGCATAACGACAGTTAACTAGATCTCGGCTCATGAGATCTACGTGTCCATGGCACGCAGTTAATAGCCTAAGTAGTTGATTAAGTAGATGTAGGACTTTTACATTATAAATAATGCGTTTTCAAACGCTGTAAAGAGACTTTGGATGCAGAGAATTTCTAAGCTATTATGTAATTTCCGCACGCTGTTGGTTATACCACCCCACTGTTTTTACATGTTGCTGATTTGAATACATGAGTAGACCTTTCTGAAGATATTTTTGTGATCATTCGATTGGCTGAAGTGGCAGAGGGCCCCTGCATACTGAAGCCCTATAAATTATTTGTTTAGTTTCTTTATGCTTTTATTTTGTCATTAGTTTGTACATAAGATGTTATGATTTATGATTCCTGTTGTTTATATATTTGTCTTTATAAACTAATCAGTGTTTTTTGCAGGTCCTTTTAGGCAGCCCGGGCAATCTTTTATTTCCTTTAATAACTTTTGGCATATGTGATCATCTTGTCATGTCTGCTAACCTTTATTTTCTGCAATTTACATTCAGCATTGTCCTTTTCAAATCATTATTTGCTTATTTCTTTTTCTGCTAAATTAGGTGTCATACTACTTAATAATTTTATGATTTCTTTCTGTGGTCAATGACTATTCAGCAGGAGATCAGAAGATCACTAACGGTGGTGTGATTTAAGTGTCATATTACTTACTCATAGTTGTTTTCCATAAAGTAGATTGAGCTGTATGGTAAATAACTAAAGGAGTCTAAGTAGTGTGATTAATTTCTTTTTTTATTTAGTTATCATATTGCTTGTTATGTTCATAATTACTTCCCCAAGGTAGATTGAGCTAAGGGGTAAAGGATTTGAAGAATCCAAGCAGTGTGATTAGTTTCCTTATGCAATTTATTTTCTTTAACAGTTAAATATCATATTGCTTGTTATGCTCATGATTACTTCCGTAAGGTAGATTGAGCCAAGGGTCATATGATCTAAAAAGCTCAAGTAGTGTGAGTTAACTGCTTTACTTTAGTTTGAGTTGTTTTCCAAGTTTTTGCTTTCTTTTCATTTTCAGCAACAAGGATATTGGGCCATTGCCATTAGTTCGCTTTTTGATTGGTTTCATTTTAGTTATTGTAAAGCTTTCTTTTGAGCATTTTTTCAAGCATAAAAATCATAACCATTCACACTCCACACACTTCACACTTCACTTTCATCACCACACATTAAGAAAAGAATAAAATCCAAAAACAAACTAAAAAGCTTAAAATGACAAAAACTTAAGAAAATGGTTATCTAAGTACATATAGTACACATCACTTCGTCAGTCTACGAACCCCGGGTTGAAAATATAAATAGAAATTTAGATCACACTAAATTGACCAAACAACAGGCTATTGGGCGACAGAGGGCTTGCTCATGAAAACTACATAGTTTTCTGGGTGAGCAGTCGGTCGACTCACTAGAGGGCTGGGTGGAAAAACTACGCAATTTTCTGAGGGAGACAGGGATAGGCACTGGGTGTCTGTCTGGCCTACCTATGCAATTTTCTCAATCAATGGATCGGGCAAGGTCTATAGCCTTTGCACAATTTTCGAGGGGAATTAGTCTTCAGGTGACTACTGGGTCAAGTTCTCCAGTTTACCAGTGAGAAGGATGATTGATCTACTTGCGGGCAGCACAACTTGAAATGGCCTGCTTGGTGTTTCTGTGTTGTTCTAGGTGACAGTTAATCGAGTCAATGGTGGGTTGAAGATATGACTATCAAAGGGAATTCCGATCATCAAAACTTCAACAAAATGGCTAAGTGTGTGAACAAGTGAAAAGGTGCATACGTGGTCTTGCAAACACACACTTACATGATTTGATGATGTGATGACTCAAACCATCCAGACAAAAATTCTCAACATGACTGACTAATGGTGTGAGCGACAAGCATGATTCTTGTGATTGATCATTGGATGACCACAACGACGCTTGCACGACAGTGTATGTGACTCCGTGTGTGAGTTTGATAGATGTTTACATAGCGAACACAATAAGTACACACAAATCGAAGAAGCTGTGTACGACCAGAACATGGTCGCAAGCATGAAATTGACATCGGCAAGCAAAATTTGTCGTTGAAATGATCAAGCAAGGTGGGTGCGAAGATTCACATGAGCTCATAGGGTGAACCTAAGTGCGTGTAGTCATCAAGTAAAACTATCTAAGGAGGATCTGAAATTGGATGCAGGCCAAAATTTTGGAGGGTGTTGCAGCCGCCACACACTTTGTGATTCATTCATGTTATAATCTCTGCAATCCTTAACCATCTTCCCAAAATTTCTACATGAATAACAATAACCAAGGAATATGTTAGAATACCTTAATGGAGGATATCTTCTCGATGGTCAAACTCTTTTGTAAGCTTTATCTTGATTCCTTTCTACTGCAGGTTACTGATTTTGATTTTTCTTATTATCTTTTGAGGGTGTGTGATCTTCCCTTTCAAAGGAATCCTTGATGACACTTCCACAACTTTTCTACTCTACTTCTCTTCCTACTGTTATGGAGCTTGAACTTTTCTTAATGTGAGAGGATTTGTAACCTTTTTCTAGATTTATCGTTGCATGGTCTTTCAATATTAATGATTTCATCCAATACTTTTGAGGTGTTTGCAAACTTATGTTGGTCATTCCTTTTACGCACTTTATTTTTCAGAGGTACCATCCCTTCTTCCAAATATTCATTTGTCTTAGTACTTTCTCCCAATTCCCTTCTGATTGATTCTTCAATTTTTCTACCCTCTTCTATCTATACTTTAATATTGATGATGATCTTCTATGAATACTCAATCTTCTTGTTGAGATTTTTGGCATGTTCCTTTAGTTCTCTTAGCTAAACATCCAATGCTTTTACATTCTTTATTTCTATTTTTAGATATTTAAGAGCACTAACAAGTTCTATTTCAAGATCTACCCTGCCTAATTGTTCATCCTTTTCAACAAATTCCTTTTGATTATGTTTTTCCATGAATAACACTCTTCCTAAATCATTTTCACTCTCATTTTTTCTTTTATCATTAGATGAGGATATATCTTCTTTTGACTAAATTTTTTTCTTGAATCTTTTCCTTTTACCTTGCTTCTTGTATATACTATGATTCTTCTTCACTGTCCTATGAGTTTCTTCTTCATCATCATTATTAGAATTATTTGCATAAATACACTATGAAGCAACATGACCAAATTCATCACAATTGAAACACTTCAAAGGAATCTTACCTTTATACTTGTCATATATTGTCTTTGACTCTCACAAAATTTGTAATTTCTTCATTTGACACTTCACTACAACTACAACTAGGGCTAGTCTTGGATTATTGCCTTCTTTTACCTATCTTTTTGGATGTTGTAAATGTTTCTTCTCTATGAGATGCATTCTCCTTCTCTATTCTCATTTCATAAGTGGTAAATATTTCATGTAATTCATTCATCTTAATATCTTCTAGATCCATTCTTTATTCTAGTACTGTAACCGTGGATACAAATCTAATTGGAGGATATCTCAGTATCTTCCATAGAACTACCTTTTATTCTATGGGCCCAACTATCCCTTCTATGGAATTTACAACTTCATCAAATTGTAGAAAATTCAATCCAATTTTTTCTTCTTCATTCATTTTCAATTTATCAAACGGACCTATGAAATTTTAGAGCTTGGCTTCCTTGACCTTTTTGGCTCCTTCATATAGAATTTGAAGCTTGACCCAAACATCTTTTGTAGATGTGCAATGCATTACTTTTACATACACTAATTCTATTGTACCATTCATAATAACATTTTTATCTTTAGCACTATTATCATAGAGCTTTTTACATGGATCATCTATTGGTAGTTGTCAAGGGTTTTGTGTATCCAGTCAATACATATTTCCATACATCATATCCTAGTGTCTACACATCCACATTAATTCTTCCACTCCAAAGTGCATAGTTTTTTCAATTAAATATTGGAACTGTAATCTTTGTGCACTCCATGCTTTCCCTTCTAGTGGTTAAATAAAGTGGGAAGCAACTCGCTCTAAGACCAATTGTTGGAAATACTAACAGGGGTTTGAATCAATATTTCACTTATTTAGTTAATTATTTTAATCTTGATAGCATTAATTAGTGTTAGTATATGATTAAATAATAAATAGAAAACATCATTTAACAATGCACAATATCACAAACAATATATACAACATTTTTAGTTGGAAACCCTTCCGAGAGAAAAACGACCGAACAATTCTTAATTGTTTTCTTCAATAATTCACATCAATAAGAAGCTCCGACTTCCAAGTTTTTAGCAGCAAATTAAGGAGGATCCAACCCCTTAATTTATAGGATGCAACCTGGAAGAAGATTCAACTTCCTTATTTACCAACTCTAATTGGAAGGATGATCCAACCCCCTGATTTATAGGCCCGAACATGAAGGAAGCTCGAACTCCCTAATTGGAAATCTCTAACTTGAAGGATTCTCTAATGCCCTAGTTCTATGAACTCTGACTGAAGGGATCCTCCAACACCTTATGCAGGTTCCATCTTACCCTAGCACCAACCTGTCACCATGAAGTGTTCTTAGGCTCCATCATGATGGAGACTCCACTGCACTATCTTGCACCATCCTGCCACCCTATTCAACAAGTAGACCATGTTTCATATATTTTTATACTAGGTAAACGTATGCTCAAAATTAAAAGAAAACAACTTGTAATACAATATCTTGTTAATAAAATATGTTTATGCTCAATCTACACATCAAACACTAGCTTCAATCAAATCTTCTTTTTCTCAAGTTATGTCAACTCATATCAAACATTATGACAACTATGAAACCTCTACAATACATCTCATACATATTTTCAGTAATAGAAAATCTTACTCAACTCAGTAACCATATTTATATAAGAAACTTAGATTCAAAAACAGTCCTATGTATCAAATCAAACCGTAGTAGCATATTTACTCAGTATAGCCTCTTAATGCATGCTTCAGATATATAGTGTGTGTCATATTTCTTCAAGGCTACAATTATAGTTAATAAAATATGAAATCCCTGGATAGTGTACCTTAGATACCAAAATGTCCCTTCACAACAAAAACTAACCATTTCCTTAAAAAGATTTCAATACTTCTCTAACTGATACCTTCTCTGCTCACATATACTCATGTTTTTTCCCTTACTATGGATGAAGCCTCTTCTCCAAAACTCTAAAATTGATTAATAAGGTTTGTTGAAATGAAATCCTCACATCCTGAATAAGATTCCATGAACCTCAATGTCATTTTCATAATATTGCAAGAGATGGGACAATTTATGATGCCATTAGGTCTTAGAGATATGGACCATAGATTCTACATCAAACTTATATTATTACACCCTTTTCAAAAATCTTATACGGTCCCTAATACTAACAAAAATCAACAAGTAAGTAACTGAGTGATGTGTTATAGATCATATCAGATATGGTCTCAGAAAACACAACTTCTAGAAGTGCCTTAAGTACTTTGAAGTTTCTTTTCTAATTAGGGAAGTGATCAACCTTAGAATACAATGACAATCACTAGCAAAATAGTAAATAAAATGCTCCAATCAAGACTAGTGTACCAACTAGTTAAACTTGAAATAATGTCATGAAAAGTAGCTTCAAAGCAGACCTAGTGAAGTGAAAATTATTCTTTAGAAGTATCCTTAGAGAATCAAAATATATCAGAACTGAATTCCATCAAATATTTCCTCAAAATTTCCATCAAATTGTTCTGAGAGGACAAATTCATTATTCCTCAAATAAATGACTTGCCTCTCTCTATATTGAAACTAAAATAGGAAAATTGAGTACTTAAAAAGATGGACCAAACTTCACCTTGAAAAGGAAGAATATAATCATGATAATTATTCAATCAGACCCAAGTCTAATGAGAAATCTTCTATTTGTAAGTTTAATTTTTAATGGGCTTAGATTTGACACAACTTGTTCCATATTTTGCACATGTCTCATCCTAAATACACGTAACCTTAACAAGAATCACTAATCTCTCTTTGAATCCCTTTAGGATTAATAATAAGATATGAATTGAATACATTTTCTATAATTTTCTACACCAAACCTTAATAATGCCAATGTTAATTCCCTAATAGAGCCAAAAACATCAAAATTTTCCAACGAAATACTAGACTGAGATATCACTTGAAGTTGCTTCAGATCTATTTAGGAAATATGTTAGAAATTATTCTGCAAGGACCTTCAATGTCCCTTCTAATCTTAGATATGGATTTTGAGTATCCTCATAAATTCTCATAAATGAGTCTAAAATATCCTCTCACTAGCATCTAATGTCCACCTACAAGTATCCTTTTAACTCTTCTCAAATCATGTCATTGATATGCCTCAAGGGTTGTTGAAGATGCTTAGAAATATTCTCTTGATTTCCACCCAGACTCCATCAAAAGCAATTGCAAAATAATTTTCATGGCTATGTGAATCCCATACCCAAAATGTATAGGAATTAGACCCCACAAACCTTCAAGACTCGACATATTTTCTCGACTACACTATGCCAAAATTTCAGAGAGAATGATTTCATAAGACATGTGTTTTGATTTTTACTATTTGGAGGATGGATCAATCCACTTATTTATAGATATGAAGGAGAGCTCATTCATTTGGTTCTCTTTATCAATGAGGAAAAATTTAATTTTCAAAATTGAAATTTTGGAGCCCAAATCCCCTCGTTCAATTTAGGCCAACTTGCACTTATAGTCGAATTTAAATTTTGATACCCTCCAAAAGGTAACTTTTTCCATATTAATATTGATTTAACTCTTCAATGAAATTCCCTCTTAACATTGTTATTTTGAGCAAATTATATAGTGAATGATAAGGTGCCACGACATCTCCTTTTGATGATTTTGACCACAAGAGCGGGACACCAACATTGAATTGGAAGATATTTCAAACTATGAGGAATCTTGTGATGAGCTGTATATAATTGTAATTGGCATGACAAGGAGAATAGTTTGACAATGATCTTGAGCCCAAACGAGCTAGTATTCTTACCCAAATTCCTCATCAACTAGGGGACATCAAGGGCTTCCTAGGGCTTCTTGACCATTTGAGCCTCACTCAATGCAATCCAAACAAATATTAAAAGTGTTCAAGGACTCACATTGTCATTAATGACAATACCATTCAATAGTTTAAATAATCAAGTGAATGGAGGTATAACCAAATAGTTCATATGGCATAATAATTGCTAAGGTTTTTCAAATGGGGTATCTAGCTATGTGGGCTTGATTGTGGGAAGAAATCCATGATTAGGCATGCTCAAGCCTATGGATTCTTTAGATGGGTAACATCCTGGGAAGTCTTGGATACTAGGTGCAAGTTATCGATGTGACGATTGATCCTTTGTGATTTATCTCACTATTATGTATTCCACTTCATCATCCATATGAGCATCACCCTAACATAATGAATGTTATGTGGACTATTCAAAATCATGAGAAAATTAGTTAGTTGAGACTAAAACACATAGATATGGCCATATTTTAATGGCTTACTCTACACAATTAATATTGGAAATGATATATAATATGTTTCACTATGTAAACCTCATGTTTAAAAAAAATGTGTGAATGGATACTTAACTCAATAGTTAATAATTCACAACACTTGCTAAGATTCTATGGATGGGGTAGCAAGGTCGGTGGGCTTGATTGTGGGAAAAACTCCACAGTTAATCATGCTTGAGCTAGAGGATTTTTAGAGTGGACAACCTCCTAGGTAGTCCTAGTTACGAGGTGGAAGCCCTTAAGGTGATGATTGATGTTATATGATTTATTTTTCCAGTATCAATTCCACTTCTTCCCTATTATGAGCATCAACTGATGCAATGAGTGTTATGTGGACTATTAAAAATCATGTGAAATTTGTTTAGTTAAGACTAAAACTCACAAGTATGGTCATAATTTAATGAATTACTCTCTACATTTAATCCTGAAGTGATATATAATATGTTGCAGTGTGACAACCCCATGCTTCAATAAAAATAGTGAAGCAGGATCTAACTTAATAGTTAATATTGAATAATACTTGCTAGGATTTTGAAAATGGCACAGCAAGCTAAGTGGAATTGATTGTGGGGATATCTACATAATTAATAATGTTTTGGATAGAGAAGTTTTGGAATGGGCTCCTCCGGGATAGTCCTTTCAACTAGGTGCAAGCTCTTGAGGTGATGGTTGATATTATGTGATTTATTTCACTAGTGTCATTTCCAATTCTTTCCCATTCTGAGCGTCCCCTGAAACAATGAGTGTTATGTGGACTATTCAAAATCATGATAAATTTAGTGAGTTAAGACTAGTACTCATACAGATGGTCATAGTTTAATGACTTACTCTTTGCAATTAATCTTGGAAATGATATGTAGTATGTTGCATTATGAAATCCTCGTGATTAAAAAAAATATATTGAAGGGATCTCTAACTAAGTAGTTAATAATTTGGATAATACTTGCTAAGATTTTGCAAATGGTGTAGCAAGCTAGGTGGACTTGATTGTGCGGAAACACCATAGTTAAGAAGCTAGAGGAAATTTGGAATGGGTGATCTCTGGGTGGTCACGGTTAGCAAGTGAAAACCGTTGAGGTGATTATTGATGTTAATTGATTTATTCCACTAGTATCATCCCTTCTTCTTCCCCATTGTGATCACCACCCAATGTAATGAGTGTTACGTGGGCTATTAATTTAATCATGAGAAATTTAGTTAGTTAAGATTAATACTCACAGAGATGGCCATAGTTTAATGACTTACTTTTTTTATTTAATCATATAAATGATGTCTAATATGTTGCACTATGAATTCCCCGTAAATAAATAAGATGAAGGGAACTCTAACTCAATAGTTAATATGCATAATACTTTCTCAATTTTTTGCAAATGGGGTGGCAAGCTATGTGGGCATAATTCTGGGGAAAATGCCATAGCTAGCCCGTTTGAGTTAGAGGAGTTTTAGAATGGGTGACCTCCAAGGTAGTCCTAGTTACCAGGTGCAAGCCCATGAGGTGCTTATTCATGTTAAGTGATTTATTTCGCTAGTACAATTTCCACTTCTTCCCCATCGTGAGCATCACCTGATGCAATTAGTGTTATGTGGACTATTAAAAATTATGAGAAATTTGGTTCATTAAGACTAATACCCTTATAAATGGTCATACTTTAATGAATTACTCTTTGTAGTTAATCCTGAAACTGGCATATAATATGTTTCACTATGAAAAACCTATGCTTAAATAAAAAGATTGAAGGTAGCTCTAATTGAATTTATCATAATGCATACTACTTTTTAAGGTTTTTCAAATGGTGTAGCAAGCTAAATGGGCTTCATTGTTGGAAAAGATCCATAGCTAAGCATGGTTATGCCATAGTAGTCTTGTGATGGTTGACCTCCCATGAAGTATTGGGTAATGGTGCAAGAAACAAAGGTGATGATTGATGTTATGTGATTTATTTTGATAGTATCAATCACACTTCTTCACCCTTGTGGGAATCACCTGATGCAATGAGTATTATGTGGAAAGCATGGTTAGTTGAGACTAATACTCATGGATATCATCATAGTTTAATGACTTACTCTATGTAGTAAATCTCTAAAGTGATATCCAATATGTTGCATGGTGAAATACCCATACCTAAATAAAAAAGAGCGAAGGGATCTCTAACTAAATAGTTCATGTGGCATAATACTTGATAAGGCGGGCTTCATTTGGATAAAAACCCATAGTTGAGCATGCTTGAGCTAGCAGAGTCTTAGGATGGGTTACATCCTTGGATGTCCTAGTTACTAGGAGCAAGCCCTAGAGGTGATGATTATTGCTGTGATTTATTTTGCTAACATCAATCCCACTTATACACCCATGTCAGCATATCTTGAACAATTGAGTGCTATATGGACTATTCAAAATCATGAGAAAATTGGTCAGTTAAGAAAAATAAACATGCATATGGTCATTGTTTAATAACCTACTCTACACAATTAATCCTAAAAATGGTATATGCTCTCTCTATCATTTGAGGAGGACTCTTAGGTATATTTCTGAATGATAATGGACTAATTAATGAATATTGAGTCTTTATTTAATTATATACAATTTCCATGGTGTGTGAATTAATTAATTAATTAACTTGATTTCATTTGTATATTTATAATATATTGATTTCTTTTAATTATCTTAACTAAATTAAGTTATATTGTTAATGTAGTGAGTGTTAACATAAAGTAATGTCAACACTTTTCTTTATGGAGGTAGGGAACACTCCAATAGAATATAGTTTTTTGTAGTTTATATAGCTTCTTTAAATTATTGCTGCATAATTTAATTGTGTATTTATCTATTCGCGTAGGATTTATATTATTCATTTTCAAAACTAGATCTTTGTGGTATGATTCTATTTTCTTATGCAATTTATTTTTATTTGTTTATGCAGTTTATTATATATTTATTTATTTCTATTCCTTTTATTTTGGATTAGTTCACATTATTTTATGTTTTTTGAATCAATGAGCTTAAACACAGTTATTTCATTTGTTAGTCTAAGTAGGAATAATAAACATCTTGGCAAGGCTTGGACTATGATCTCCACGAGTGGTTAAGAGTGGGAATTAGCATAAGTCACCCATTCCTTTCTAAAAGTGTGTTTCTTTTATATCCAACATGTGTGTTTCTTTTAGCATGAGGGGATTTTATTTCCTGTAAGTGTGTTTACTTTCCTGCAGGTAGCCATAGTCACTTTACTTCTAAATTTCTTGAACCTAGACATGCTTGAGAGCCACCTATACTCCCTTTCCAATGGAATACAAAGTATAGTCTACATATGCAGTGCATGGTAACTTAAAAGTTTCATAGGAACCCTATATTAACAATTAATTGAATATAATTTTGATTTTGTTTCTAAATAAATTAGGGATATGGTTAAAAGGACCGTTATTTCTAGCACTATTGTTTTGGATTTACTAAAGGAACATTTTAATTCTTGCATTACTTTTAATTTCATACTCTCTCATGTGTAATTTTTTTTTGTAGAGCATCTGATATACGTTATCTAGACACATTATTTTAATAGTTTTGTGGTGCATTAAGAGCCATACATATTGTTAACCTCCTTTTCACAAGAATATTGTGAGGATGAAAGAAAATCATTAGTAAATGAAGAGGAACAAAGAGAATGTCAAAACCTTAAAAGCTTGAGTATATATTGATTATCAAGGTATGTGAAGCATTATTGACGTCATGGTTTTGGTAGCTTTTCAAATCACAATTTTTCTATTGTAAAATCTCTATGTTATTCTCTCCTGACATTTTTCTTTCTCATTATCCCCCCTCCTTCCCCCCCCCCGTTCCTTTCATCCGCTAAGCCATGGTTATTTTCTATAGTATGCCTAGTCTTTCTTTTTGGGAAAATATATAGTGATGTAAAGATTTAGTGTTTAAGAAGTTAATGGTTGGAAATAGTATTTGAGCCTAATTGGTAGGGTCTGGTTACATGTATCATATACTTTATTTTTCTTCGTGGTGAAATAATACTACAATGTAAGTCCTCAGTGGTGGGTGCACAAAACAATGTAGGATTGGCATTGGTACACCCTATATGTAGACCATTCTACTATATAATTGGTGAGAATCATGGTTAGGTACTTAGGTGACTTGGTAAATGGGTATATGTCCAAAGAATATCTAATGGTTTATTCCTTACATTTCTTAGATGTTTGGCCTTGGAGTACAAAAAATTCCTAGTAAATGTATGCCAATGTTCGACCAAAGGTATGATTTTTTCCCAACTAGTATATTTCTCTTAGTCATAGAATTTAAAGCAAAAAAAAGAGTATCATCATTTCATAGACATAATCCAAACTATCTCCACACACTTTCATGTTTCATCTTCTCTAATCTTTTTTTGGTGAATGATTGTTACTTTATGAAGAATGCATGATTTATGTTGGTACATCATATATCTATACCATTCTCCTATATAATTGGTGAGTGTCATGGCTTCATACCCAGGCATCTTGGTAGATGGAAATATATCCACAGGATGAGAAATAGTCAATTTCGTACATCAATGTTGATGTTTGTCCATAGTACAATGATTCTTGGTCAACTCATACTAGTGTTTTTCCTAATGGTACAATTGCTTCCTAGCTAGTCTATTGTTTTAAACATATTCTAACAAGTAAATTATAAGAGAATCATCAATCCAAAACAAAATTTGTACTTACATGAAAAATTTAGCCAATTTTTTTCCAGCAACGTTGTTTTTACAAATTCTCTAAAAATAGTGTTCAACAACATCATCACACTAATTTTCTGGTAACGAGGCACATTGTGGACTCCCATAATGGTTATGTCAAAATACCATTGTTGCCATCTCATTATTACTTGACCATATTTTGAACAAAAAGCTAACCAAAATTTTCTAACATGTTGGCTTAAACAATTTACTAAAATAGAGTTGAATCATTCGTGCTTTGAGAGACCATATGGGCATGTTTTCAAAATATGTTTCTATCAAGTTGAAATTTAGTTCCTAAAACAATTTTTATTTCTCAATTGGATATAAAATAAAATATTATGGTCGAAATAGTCATTCAATATCAAACAAAAAAATACAAGGACAATGTTGGGACAATCAATTTTCGGATGCCTAAACGAAAATGTATTTCAGAAATGTTTCTATGCTGAATTTTCCTATGAGTATAGTTTACAACATAAGTATTAACACTTAATTTCCTTGCCATATGACAAATTTATGCTTGAAATTCTATCTAGCTATCCTAAATCTACATTATTTAAACTCGATTTCCTAGTATGTTCAATGACATATTTGACCTATCAATTTTTTTTTCCAAAAACTATTTATATTGGTATTTGTAATACTAGGATTTTTTGGTTTCAAATCCAATTGCACATTGCTAGATCCATGAAAATAATATATATATTATATATATATATATATATATAATATATATATATAATATATATCCCATGGCACAAAAGAATGACTATTGGTCTAGGTTAGAGATGAAAAACAACTTTGTCATGTAGGCCATTCTTAAGCTGGTTTGGAATAATATATCATGGAATTTCCAAAATATATTTCTACTATAGATATCCTTATCATTAAACCTTATTTGGTATTTGGAATTAGTTTAATTTGACTCCACATAAATAAGTTATTAGCAAAACATTGTTAGGTAGTGCATGTCTTAGCAAGTAAACAAATATTGAATTTATTTGTTTTTATTTCTTTATATCTATCTTATTATCACTATTTGTGAGTTTCTCATATATATTAGGTGAATAAATACTAGTCACCTTCCTTCTTCCAAGATTTTAGGTAAGTACATTCTCTAACAAGTTCTCAAAGGAACAAGTAGGTCAATCTATTCATAAAGTGGTTTTTAAGACAACATTTCACACAAAGAGGCATACTCTCCCAGAATTCTAATAGAGTTATGTTGATTCCTTATATGCACTATGATTCTAGGATTAAATTATTAGAAGCTTGCACCAATATTGTCTCAGCAAAATACAACACCAAATCTTTTAATGAATATTATAGATGGATCAAATAACAAGACAAAGAACGAATTGTTGTGAAAAGAAGTAAAGGTCAATTTTCTAGTAATAAAGTTTCATTACCACATTTCAATACCATTTCTATAAATAAATCATTTCATGAGACATATTATTCATCTTGCACATTCATTCATACCATTGTATGCTCATGCATTTCCTTCTTGTATGTTGAAAACAATTACATCATTAAGTTTATGAAGCTCCTTTTCTTATGTTGTTTTCATCTAAGTTTAATATTTTAAACCAAAAATTTACCCTAATAACTTCCTCCTTATGGCACCGACCATGTGGAATGCATATAATAAGGTCATTCAACTTACTTACAATTTTTAGCCTCTTTGTTATTATATTATTTTCCATAATAAATTTGTTTGTGAAAACTTGTTTTAGGAAACATCGTACCTTGGAATGTTTGAAAACTATCTTACTAGCTAATATTTCTTGAAAAATAAAAAATAAATAAATATAATCATAATTTTAATTGTGAAAACTCTCTAGGTGTAGTTAGATTAATTTTATTTGAAAACTAGCTTGATGAAATATAATGAAACCCCTTTTCATTCTAGTGGCTTGATTATAATATAATTTTTTAACCAACTACTTCCTAAATTTAACCCATTCATCCCTGCGTTATAAATTATAAATCGAGTCTTCTCCATAGGGCCCACTTGACTAGCCCTTAATGTGGCATCCCTTACAATTATGGTGGTCAATCACAATAGATCAACTTACTTTAGAAATGGCTTTTATGCACTTATTGAAGTGATTATTTTACAATTGGAAGGTTATTGGTGTAGAATAGCACCCACTCAAGGGGAAATTTTTTTCTCCTCCATATAACATCATTCATTTAAAGATTGGAAATGGACATGAAAGGCTTTTATGTCAATTTTCCAAATTGAGTAAGTCTCTAAAAATTCTCTTTCGATATGGATGAGAAACAATATACTGATACAATGTAGATTACTTATAAACTGAAGCATAAGATTTCAAAGAACTTTGAAATTGTAGATTTACTAAAAAAACTATTTTAAAGAATTCAATTTAACTTTTAAAAAATAGTACCTTTTATCTCAGCCTAAATATTACTCTAATAACACCTTGTTATCAACCTCCAAGTTAATGAAAATGTGTGCTCCAATTTTTACATGTTATGTTGTAAACAAAAATTGTGGACTTTCTATATTATTTTGACACAGTGGTCATGATGTTATATTTTTTGATAGCCTTATTTCACAAAGCATGCATAATCCTAGCGAATCTCATTGTAACATTGCAACATCCATGATAACATATAATGTAGGTAATTATTAGCTCTGGGATTGAGTATTATTTCAAAGTAAAGGATTATTTGTTAATTACATGGATTTAGACTGAGTCGGGGAGTTGGATTGCATAAAGTTTACTTTTTTTTTTTTGGTCAAGTAAGAGTGGAGCCTTCAATTAACTGAAATAAATATTACATATGGTACACGTCTTTACAAATGTAAAGACCAACAAAAGACAGACCTATTGATGATTAAGAGTCAACAAGGTCAACAAAACCCGAAACCTTACATATAAAGCTTACACATAAACCTTCGACCATTATACAACCCAATATCCTTTCGATAAGAACCCCAATGATTGAATGTTCCTTAAAGAAATCACATCAGAAACTTATGCGATTGACTTAGGATTGACTCCTACTTCCACTCTCTCCTACTTCCACTAGTCTTCCTCCTCATTACTCATGGTCTGGAAGTGTTCCATGTCTTTGGATACCTATTGTTGACAATCATCACGCAATTTACCCGATGGTGTCAAATCCCAAGTGTACCTAATATAACTTTCCTTACAAAGAACTCCTTCATTTTCCAGACGATCAGCTAACATATATTGACTTTTCTTCGCACATGAACGAAGCAGACAGTTCTCAGGGTTCACAAGTGGGAATGTGTACGCTGAAAGACCTGTTATAGCCTCCAATGTTTCAAAACATTCCTAGGTGTTGTTCCATTGCATATCTTCTTGGCCGCATTAATGACCAATTCAGAGTCTGCTTCAATGATGGCGTTGTGTAAATTTGACTCGATCAGGATTTCCAAACATTGTTTTAAGGCCATGAGCTCTGCCATGTTATTAGTGGTAGTCCCCAAATGACTATGAAATATATCTTTTATGAGCCCCTGCTCATCTCTTATGACCTCGCCAAATCCAACCATCCCTAGGTTGCCCTTACAGGCTCCGTCTATATTGACTTTCAAAAAACCATGAGGAGGAGGCTGCCAGATATCTTTACCAGCATTCGTTTGGCTCACACCCTTGTTTATGCCCTAGGGAACCAGCGAATGGAGACCCAACAGCAATAGTATGCGAGCATCCTGGGGCAAAGGAGGGTTCTTAGGAGGTTTCCACATAAGAGCTCCAACTGTGTCTTTGAGCTAGCATAATATTTGTGCAATGATGTTCTGGGTCAAGCTTGTTTTGTTCTTGAAAAGCCTGCCATTGCCTTCTTTCCAGACATGCCAGATAATAAAGCCTGGAACTAGAGTCCAAGATTCGTTGATGATTTCATTGTCTGAGAATTCTTTCCTCCAATTCTTCAAAGTGTTGGTGATGCTCAATCTATCCCTATCAGTTTGCCTAAAGACTGAGGCCACCCAATCCCACAAGGTGGAGGTGAATGGGTAGAGGTTGAGTAATTGTTCCATCATCTCCTCATGTAAGCCACATAGATGGAATTTGGATGGGCCAACAAATCCCCTTTTAAGAAGATTCTCCCAAGGTAAAATTTTCTTTTGTTGAACCAACCACATAAACAACTTGATTTTCATCCAATGCGAGTTCTACCAAAGGTCTTTCCATACCTGATCACGGTTTTGATAATAAAACTCTAGGGCCATTCGTTTAGCTTCTTTGGGGTTAAAGGTGCCTTCGTTGCTTCTTCCTCATCTTAGTTGGTTAGATAAGGATGACACTAAAGTCTTCCTCTGTTCCAAGTCAAGAGCAAGAGAAACCGCCTGTGCGTTCAAAGGATTCTCTTCATTGTAACCCAGATCCTTCAATATTCTCCATTTACCATTGTTCCTTACGTAATCCCAAAAGTCACTTACCATAAGTAAACCTTTTTTGTCAGTGTCATTCCTGAGAGCGATTAGTTCTTCCCTAAACAAATTTGGTTCCTACTACCAGTTATCCTCCCAAAACTGTGCCAGGTTCCCAGTTTGGATCTCCCAGAAACTATGCTGCTGAACAATGGCTCTATTCTCCTAAGAAAGGTTCCAAATGTGCGGGCCCTTGATGAGCCTTGGCATTCAGATATGATCCCTCTCTTTCCAATTATTTCATATTTCTATTTCTAAAGCTTAGCCCAAGGGGTTGCCAATTCCTTAAGCCACCTCCACCAAATTTTAGCTCTCGAAACTCTGTTGTGGGTTTCAAGTTCATGAAACCCTAAACCACCATGGGCCTTAGGTTTACAAAGCTTGTACCAAGCTACCAAAGACCACTTCTTTTTCTCTTCCACTTTTCCCCAAAGAAAATTTCGTTGAATACTCCTTATCTGTTGCATAACTCCTTCAGGAGCAGGAAGAGCTGAAAACATGAAAATGGGAATAGCCTATAGGATAGCCTTTATAAGAACAAGACACTCTGCTAGATTCAAAGACCCACATGTCCATTTCTTGAACTTGTCCTAAAGTTTATTAGTTACCGCCCCCCACACTCCCTTGCTTAGAGGTTTGTCTGTAAGAGGCATTCCAAGGGACTTGGAAGGTAACTAATCCCTTTGAAACCCAAGAATTCTAGTAAGGTTCCTCTGAATAGCAATGTCAATGTTAAAAAAGAAAACCTTTGATTTGTCAAGGCTTACCTCTGTACCAGCGTCCATTGAAAATTTGTTCAAGATTTGTTTGAAAGCTCTGGCTTCCTTGACCATGGGAATACCCTACAGTATTGTGTCATCCACAAATTGTTGATGAGTAGAAGCAGCACCATCCAAGGTAAGTTTCAACCCCTAGATTCTTCCTTCAACATTTTCCATTTTGATCGCTCTTCCTAGCCCTTCCATCATGAGAAGGAAGAGGAAGCGGGAGAGTGGATCCCCTTGTCTGAGACCCCTAGAAGGCATAAAGGTTCTAGAGGGAGAGTCGTTAACTAGGATTGAAAAACTAGCCATGGATACAAGGGCCATAACCCACCTTATCCACTTGTGGTCGAAGCCATAAGCTCTTAGTACTGCCCTCATGTAGGACCAACTTAGCTCATCATAAGCTTTCGCTAGGTCAAGATATATGATCATACTAGCTTGCTTTTTGCTCTTAAGAGAGTGCACCACCTCACGAGCTTACATGATGTTATTGAGAATCTATCTTCCTTGCACAAAACTAGTTTGCACCTCTGACACAAGAGCTGGAAGAAGGGGCTTGAGTCTGTTAGCAATCACTTTGGAAATAGTTTTGTACACCACATTACATAAAGTTATCGGTCTAAATCTTTCCGGTGTCATAGCTTTTTCTTGCTTTGGAATCAAATCTATGAAAGAGTCATTAAGAGCCTTCAAAACCATTTTGGATCTTCTAAAGTCTTCCATAACATCAAGAATATGTTGTTTGACTATTTTCCAGCAAGCTTTGAAGAAGTCCACATTGAACCCATCCGGGCCAGGAGCTTTCCCATTTTGCATCTCATTGATAACATCACTAACCTCCTCTTCAAACATTGGCCTATTAAGATTGTGGTTGTCTTCCCTGGTTACAAGCTTAAGAATGTACTTTGTGAAATTGTTAATAAACCGGGATTTGTTGACGAGAGGTTCCTCTGCTATGCTAGGCAAGTGTTGAACTAAGATAGATTCCATTTCATTGTGAGAGATGAGCTCTTTCCCTTGAGAATCTTTAAGTTTTGAAATTCTATTATGTGACCTATGATCCAAGGTTGATTTATGAAAAAACTTCATGTTTCTTCCTCCTCTAATCCACTGCACCCTCAATTTCAGTCTCCAAAAAATCTCCTCTTGCATGCACCGATATTCCCATTCGTTTTGAAGAGAGTCGGCTTGAGTTTTCCATTCTTCGTTAAAACCTTTTTTGATGATGATATAAGTAATCCCCTAGAGTTTCTCCTCAACTTTTATTTTGGCTCTAAAAATATTACCAAACTCTTTTTTGGTCCAATCTTTAAGCCTAGATTTGATGTGTTTAAGTCTCTGTTGTAACGTGAACATTTTAGTGCCTTGAATGGGCGTATCTTCCATCCACCATTTGTTAATATTGCTAGTGAAGTCAGGGTGAGAGAGCCAAACATTTTCAAACCTAAAAGGTCTGTTCCTTAGTGTACACATAAAAGTAGCTTCAAGCTGGATAGGCCAGTGGTCCAAGCTTCCAAAGGGAAGGATTAGAGCTGACATATCAAGGCCTATGAGAAGGAGATCCTTTGAGATTATGAATCTATCTAGTTTAGAGGCAAGTTGAGAAGCCCCTCCCCTCTTATTATTCCGAGTAAAAGTGCTATTTATTGTTTCAATGTCCACTAGCCCCATGTTATTTATGAAGTTTTGGAAGGCAATGGATTATCTACCTAGTTTTTTGGTACCACCTTTTTTCTCTGTAAGAGATCTAATCATATTGAAATCCCCTGCCAAACTCCATGGCATATCAGGATATCTCTCTCTCAGCTCCTCAAGGGAGCTGAGAAGCTTGAGTTTGTCTTCTAGTTTTTGAGGACCATAGACGTTTGTGATCATGTAGATCTCCTTATCACCCAAAGGTTGAGTCACCAACGATAAATAGTTCCTAGAAGCTTCAACATCTAGGATTCCATGTTTCTGAGGAATAGAAAAGCGTAATAACCCCCCCCCCCCAATCAAGTTGTCTGCTTTAACTCTAGATACTCATACTCGATTAAAAACATTTCGTGTATCTCTCTTATCTTGTCCATCGAACATTTTATTTATTGAATAAAAACCATATCTGGTTTTTCTTCTTTTATTCTACTGCTAAGATTTGCTTGTTTCCTTTTACTTCCTAGACTCCTAATGTTCCAGGTTGTAAGGTTCATTAGGAAAGGTTTGTAAAGGAGTAACTAGTAAGATATCTCATCTTACCTGAGTTAGTCATAAGTTTCCCACATTCAGTCAACAACTCATTATGTCATTTTCTTCCTCTTTTCCTACCTGAATTCTTGGAAGAATGCATCGATATAACCTCCATCATTTTCACCCCTCTATTCTCTTGGCTATCATGGTTTCTTTTGACTCCAAAGCCCTTTGATTGTGATCTCCAGAGGAAGAGTTGTTCAACCCTGTCAAACTCCTCTTTTGGGAAAGAGTCTACCCCTTTGGTGATTCCCTGCTCCAGAAACTTTTCTAGATCTAAATTCTCCCTCTCTAGAATCTCCTGTAGGTCATGGTCCTCCGTTCAAGACTCACTTGGGATCATCTTATTGTCCCTACTAAGCTCCATAATGCTCTGCAGATCATCCTTTTATTGGTTGTTCTTTGGTATATCCTCCATGCTTGCATCCCATTCCTTCCTAGTGGGATTATTCTCTCATTCCTAGTTTGTCCCATTGTTTCCACCTTCTTCTTCTAAGATCTTGAAACTATTGTGGCTCGGTTATCCATCCTCATTAATTTTATTTTGGTACTACTTTCCTTCTTTTCCTTTACTGCCAACCTTAGTAAAACCCTCAGGATCTTTTCCTGTAGTGTTTTCCATGTTGCTCCTCAGTTTGTTCAATGGGAAGTCCCTGTATAGGTGCCCGTGTTCATGGCACTTACGACACCTAAATGGGACGTGTTCATAGTCCACCGCCTGAACCCATTCTTAATCATACACTTCTAAAATCATTGCATTAGGAAGTGCCCCAGATAAGTCCATTTCCACACATATCCAGGTGAAGGAAGTGTATTGGCCTCTTAGAGTAGCATCTGAGATCTTTATATAATTCCCTCGCTTGTTGGCGATAGCCTTTAGAGACTTTGTCAATCAATAATCTAAAGGAAGGGAGTAAAGTCTTATCCGTGCTGGTACTAATGTGAAATTTTGATGTTTTGGGACAAAGTTCATCACCCATGGTTGCATGTAAAGGCCTGCAACAACTTAAAAATAGGGTCCTCCCTCAAACACTCTGTCTTTATCCTCTAATCTTGTGAACACCATCGTGAAGAGGCCCTTGGACCCAAGGTGAAGGTTTATTTCCCCGTTTGGCTTCCATTGGTTCCTTACCCATGCTTGCAAAGCCTTCTCCGTCGGCCAATTCCCCATAAATTTGTAGATAACCACATATTCTGCCATGTGATCTCTGTGCACCTGTAGCGTTGGGTCACTTAAAATGGCCCAGGGAATAATGGTCGATTTGGGTTTACAGAGCCATGTTGTACCCAGAGGAGCATCTTTCTAACTGCTAACCTCTGTCCTCTTCTCCCTACCAGCTTCCTCATGATTCTCTTCCTGTCCACGAGGTCTGATATTTTCTGTTTTTCCTGTGTTAATAGCCTTTGTTGCCACCTCCATTGGTTTCTTAAAGCGATGCAATCGAGCTCCCTTGCTTTTGTCCGCAACCACTTGACTATAGGAGGGAGTAGAAATCCCTCCTCCGCATCCTGCCATGGTGACCCACAACAAAACCCTAGCGCAAAACCCTAGTTCAGATTTCAAGACATCCACATACAACTCTTTCAATTTTCTTCCGCATGAAGTTTACTTTTTGTATGCTTTTACTATTGCAATTTATGACAGCTCTTGTAAGAAGCATTATTTTTTTCTCCTTCGTCAATAGAAATTGAATGTGGTGTAAGAAGCATCAATCATTTATTCCTCATCAACATATGGTGGAATTGTTATAATGTCACATACATTGACATTACCGCCACAACCAATAACTTTCATATAAAGAACAAAACCATTTTCTACCTCACACGACATGCTTTGATTTGTTAGGCAAGGTTAGGGCTTTAAAGCATATTCAAATACATCAGAGCTACATTAGGAAATTGATCACTAATGAAGTGACAGATCGGAAGTATCATCCAATTAGTGAGTAGTTAACTAATATCACATATGTTGGAAATAATACTGAGAGGGGGGGGTGAATCAGTATTATCAAGTCAATTATTTTCTTTTTCAAACCCAGATCATATACGCTACTTCAGTTAGTAAAAATCGCGTATATACGCAACTACAGATAAGGAAACTTGTGTATACCATGCAGACTTATAATTTAATTTATCTTACAGATGTTGATCATTAATCTATGTATCAGAATCAAATACACAGTAACCAGAAACAGTGAAATAGAGCAACGGACAATCACACACAAGAACACAAGATATAAGGTGGAAACCCAATGTGGCTGAAAACCACCTACTGCAATTCGTCTCTATCTTCCCTTATTTAGAAACTTCTTTTTACAATGTTTCTGTACTGGTGCAGTCCTTTACCAGTACACAGGATGCTACCTGCAGAGAGCTACAACCCTCTCTGGTTCTCCAGCTTTTCTTGTAAGGGAGCTACAACCCCCTTAGCTCTTGTACTAGCTGGGATACTAGTACACTACTACCTGCAGAAGGCTACAACCTTCTCTTTGCTTCTAGGGACCACGTTTCATAAATTTTCAGACTAGATCCATGAACATCAATCAATCATCAAGAATTTCTGTATCAAACAATCTCCTTTTCACCAATTAAAATTGAATCAAATAGGCACTTCTCTTACAATTATACCCAGAACATAGTAACAGTAACCACACACCAAATTCTAAACCCAGAACACTGCAGCAATAAACAGAAGCAGCTAGAACACAATTTAAGAGATGTACACTACTTTAATAACTAGAAACCTGTGTGCATACACTTCTGTGTTTCGACCAACCTGCATATATGCCTATTTTTACTCACAGAACCAGCGTGTATACGTGCCTTCGCTTCACTGAACCTGTGTACAGATCTGTAAAGGATAATTCACTCTTCTAATCATTCAGACATTAGTTAACACAGAATACCAGATTTATAGATCAAGCATGCGCCACATATAATAGATCAAAATCATTCAAAGATACTATTATTCAAGCCTTAAGATTTTGACCCTTCAATAAAACTTATCCTTCTCCTTGCACTCACGTTCCTCCTTCATTCAGATCCAGATCTGCACCATAACCCAATCCCCAGTATTCTAGATCTACCACTTTATCAAATATTCAATTAATTCAGATTATCCTTTGCCAAATAATCTCCTTCCTCTTTTATAATCTTAGACCTTTCACAATACCACCGTCCTAAACCATAACAAATCAATACCATGGACTGAATACTTGGGATCAACACTTCTGACGAGATACCATGGACCAAAAACCATAGGTCCAAATACCAAGGACTAAATACCATGGACCCAAAATAAGTTCTCCCACATGTACGCGCTTTTTCTTGCGTGGAAGTGCATATATACACATACACGACTTCGGAACGTCTAACCAGCGTGTATATGCGGCTTTGTCAAGGTGAACTTGCGTATATAACTTTTTCTTCTTTCCGAGTGCCTAAACTGTTATCTGTCACCAAAGTGAGTTGTCATCACGGACAACACCTGTGCCATAGTGCCAAACCTATGCCATAATGCCAACAATCTCCCCCTTTGGACTTGATAGCAACCCCAATATCCTCAAAGTCATTCTTCCCCTTTGTCATCAAGTGCAAAGGGTTGTGCTCCCTCTAAGTATATGCCGAAATCTCTGCTCTACTGTGCTGACCAAGCTCCCCCTGACTTGTAGGCAAGATCTGCAAAAGGATGTTCTTCAAGAAGAACCATGAGTTATACATCATAAAAGACCTTCCTATCACCAACATACTCTATACATACATCCATCACCCAACCAAGTGGGGATACACCAGAAATTTACATAAGAAAACCAAGTACATTACATCATTCATCCCAAGCATAGTGGGGAAACCAAAATAGGCCGTTACATGACATAGAGATGAAATAGCAAGACTTATGAAAGTCACTAATAATTGATATCAACAGCATATTTAAATCACTCTACAGATCAGCAACCATGTTTTCCTTCTGTTCTCCTTCTGCAACTGATCCACCTGAACCCAAAACACCTTGTGTACTCGAACCAAAAGCTTCTAATGTAATGCCAACAATACATTATCAGAAGTTTATCTGCTCCCCTTGAACCTATGCCAGATGGTCTCTGTCAGATCCATATCAGACTCTCTTCAACCAAAGTCTGTCCCCACTGATTTCCTTCAAACTATCATATACACGACCGTATCTACATAAACCGGCGTATGTACGTAGATCCTCCTCATGCAACTCGCGTACAACCATATTTCTCTGAAACAGACAGGTTTCAACAGCAATATGATGCATCTACTACCCCCAACTTCTGTCTGAGGTATTCAAATGTCTCCCTAGGTAGTGGTTTGGTGAAAATATCAGCAACTTGTTCCTTGGAGGGAACATATTCCAATTTGACCTTTTGTTCCAACACTTGTTCCCGGATAAAATGATACTTGATCAGTATGTTCTTGGTCTTTGAATGCATGATTGGGTTCTTTGAAATGTTGATTGCACTTTTATTATCACATAAGATGGAGATAGGTGGAGTACAAGTGATTTGAAATTCCTACAAAGTTTGCATCATCCAAAAGAGCTGTGTGCAACAAGATGCAGCATCCACATATTCTGCTTCAACTGTAGATAAAGCAATCGAACTCTGTTTCTTGCTGAACCAAGATACTAATTTGGAACCCATAAAGAATGCACCACCACTACTGCTTTTCCTGTCATCCACGCTTCCAGCCCAATTTGCATTTGTATAAGCATGAAGAGTGAGATTTGTATCTCTAGGATACCATAGGCCATAGTTTTGAGTTCCTTGAAGATACTTGAAAATTCTCTTTACTGCCTGAAGATGAGTTTCCTTTGGATTTTCCTAAAATCTTCCAACCATTCCCACTACATGCATGTTGTCTGGTCGGGTACCTGTTAGATAGAGCAAACTTCCAATCATGGATCTGTATGTTGGTTGATGCACTGCTGCTAATTCATCATTTGCACTGAGGCTACATCCTGTAACCATAGGGGTACATACTGGTTTCGAATCTTCCATGCCATACTTCTTCAAAATCTGCTTGAGGTACTTGGTTTGAGATACAAAGATACTGGCTTCATTTTGTTGTATTTGTAATCCAAGAAAATATGTCAGTTTTCCAAGCAACGACATTTCGAATTCTTTTTGCCTTACCAAGGAAAAGTTCTCACTCATAACTTTTTCATTGCTGCGAAAGATGATATCATCAACATACACAACAAGTATTAGCAATTTGTTATTTTCAATTTTTATATAAAGATTGTTATCTGCTAATCCTTTTGAGAAACCTTGTTGATGAAGATATTTGTCCAAACAATAATACCAAGCTCTTGGAGCTTGTTTAAGACCATAGAGAGCCTTCTTAAGTCTGCATACAAATTTTGGATCATTTCCAAGGATGAATCCATCTGGTTGCTCAATATACACTTCTTCTTCTAAGTCTCCATTCAGAAAAGTTGATTTCATGTCCATTTGAAATACTTTGAACTTCTGAAAGCTTGAGGGAGCAAGGAACATTCGGATGGCATCAAGTCTAGCAACGGGAGCAAAAGTTTCTTCAAAGTCTATTCCTTCTTATTGAGCATACCCTTTGCAAACAAGTCTGGCCTTGTTTCTAATAAATTACCCATTTTCATTCAACTTGTTTTTGAATATCCATTTTGTCCCTACGACATTCTTATCCTTTGGTCTAGGGACCAACTCCCAAGTGTTATTCTTTTTAATCTGCTCAAGTTCTTCATCCATTGCTTTGACCCAACATTCATCTTTGCATGCTTCTTTTACATTTTGTGGTTTAGTGGAGGAGAGCAGTGCCAAATAGCTTGAAGCTTCTGCAATTGTTCTTCCTGTTTGTATACTTGCTTCTTTTTGCCCCAAAATTTGAGATTCTGGATGATTCTTCTGAACATACGTGGATGGAGCCTTATCTTCTATCCTTATCTGTTCTTCTGGTGCCTCATGGGTTTCTTCTTCATCATGAATCTGATTTGATGTTGATGGATAGTCCTCATCATCTTCGATATCTTCAGATCTTACCTACCTAGGAGTGTTTTCTTCTTCATCAACCACTACATCAATACTTTCAACAATTTTTCCAAGCCTTTTATTATAACACATGTAAGCTTTGCTGTGGGGAGAGTAACCAAGGAGAATGCCTTCATCTGCTCTAGGTTCAAACTTGCCAAGATGTTCATCAGTATTTTTGATATAGCATTTGCTTCCAAAAATTTTGAAATACTTTACCGAAGGAGTCTCACCATACCAGAGCTCATGAGGGGTTTGAGTGCTTTTCACCCGAACGTTTGTTTTGTTGAGAATGCAGCAAATGCAGCTTCACCCCAGAAAGTTGCAGGAGTTCCAGACTCATCAAGCATAGCATGAGCCATTTGTTGAACCGTTCTGTTCATCCTTTCCACTACTCCATTTTGCTGAGGAGTCATGGCTGTAGAGAATTCCCTTCTTATTCCATGTTCTTCACAAAAATCGAAAAATTCATTTGAGGTAAACTCCCCACCTCTATCAGACCTGAGACATTTAATTTTGTGATATGATTCATTTTCAACCAAAGCTTTGAAGGATTTGAATTTTTTGAAGGCTTCATCTTTGTGCTTCATAAGTGCTATCCAACACATCCTGGAAAAATCGTCAATGAATAATATAAAGTATTCTTCTCCCTGAGGTGACCTTTTCCTAGATGGACCACATACATCACTGTGGACAAGTTCAAGTGGCCTACTAGCTGATCTTTCCTTTTCAGGGAAGTTAGTTCTTGTTTGCTTACCAAACTAACATGATTTTCATATTGTATTGTCTGGAATTCTGATGTCTAGAAGACCACGAACTGCCTGGTATTTGCATTCTTTCCTTATCTGTGACAAGCTTAGATGCCCCAACCTCTAGTGCCATAGCCAGTGTTCATCATTCTTGCTTAGATAGCATTGTTGTTGTCCTTCTTTGAATATGTATAAATTATTTGGAGTTCTTATGCCTTTGATCACTATTTTTCCTGTATGAAGATCACGAACACTACATCCATTTGATCAAAATATTACCTTAGTTCCTTGATTGCACATCTGACTAACACTCAATAGGTTATGCTTCAAGCCATCAACATACATAACATTTCCAGCTTTGACCTTTTCTTTCAACTGAACAGAACCTTTACCTTTTATGAGCGCAGGGGTGTCATTTCCAAATGAGACCTTCTTTTCCTTTTCTAAGGCACTATATGATTGAAGTTTTTCTTTATCACCTATCATATGTTTCGAACATCCACTATCGATGTACCATTGATTTTCTTGTCCTTCTGCATATAGGGCTATCATCTTTCTGGTTGTGGTTCCTTCATTCTCCATGTTTTGGCACTCGAGGCTTGTTCCTTCTGAGTTGTCTGCCGAAACCTGCTCCTGCATTCAGAATCTTCGTGACCGAAGTTGTTACAAATAGAACATTCTATTTCATTTTCAAGAGCAGAAAAGTTATTGTAGGTCTTTTTCATGATTCCAGTCATATTTCTTTGTTTTTGAGCTTCTCTAGTCATGATTGTCTTATAGGCAACACATTGAGCTTCTTTGTGACCAAAGTTACGACAAGAGAAACATTGGCCATTGAAGAAACTCCTACGATTACCAACCAAGTGATTGTAGTTTCTATTGACAGCCATTCTTGAGGCAAATTGAGAAGGTTTTACTTGTGGCTGATTGTAGCTTCTATTCATCCTTAAAGTAGATTGCCCCCGATTTACCTGGTAGTATTTGTTCACTCTTGAGGTAAATTGTCCCTGATTTACCTGGTGATCTCCATTGAGCCTTTGCTCACTTTTCCTTGCTGCATCAAGATAAATTTTGAAGGTGGATGGTTTCTGCACCTGAGTTTCTTCTTCATTATAACCCAGACCTATCTTGATTAGTGGAGAATGTTACACTTTGATAATCTCATCTAACGTTTCATATCCTTTAACAAATCTAAGATTAAGAGCTTTAGTTTTCTCAATCTCTTTTCTAAGTCCCACAATTTCACATTCTAACTTTTCATGATGTTTTTCACTTTCATCCAGTTGGAATTACAGAGTATCAATAATCATATTTTTCTCTTCTAAACAAATTTTTAGTTTAGAAATATCTTCATAAAGACCTTCTTCATCTATAGCATCCATGAAATCATCATCCTCAAAAGACATTAAAAGTATATAATTATTACCTTGTTCATCTTCATCACTATTTGAAAATCCATCACTGTCTTCATGAGTGTAATAACGTTTCTTATTTACATTATGTTTCTTGTTCCATCTAACAGGTTCCTTACCTTTGTCAAGCTTACCTTTATGAGGACACTTGGCAGCATAGTGACCGACTCTTCCACAAGCAAAACATTTGAAAGCTAACTTACCTCTGAATCTTCCAACACCCCATTGAAGGTTCCTGACAAAATTTGATTCTTCCTCTTCTTCTGACATATGTCTTGAGTCATAGGAATCTCCTCTTCCCGAGGCCTTCAATGCAGCTTCTATTCTGTCTGATGGTCCCTCTTTCCTCATTTCATAAGCAGTTAGAGTTTCATGTAACTGCGACATGGTAATTTTGTGTAAATTCTCCTTTTCTTCTATTGCAAAAACTTTTGATTCAAACTTAAAAGACAAAGATCTCAGAACCTTTTCAACCACAACAGCCTCTTTTATTTCTTCACCCAAATTTTTCATGCAATTAAAAATCTCATCTATGCATAGGAAATAATTAGCCACACTTTCATCATTGTACATTCTGAGATTTTCATACTGAATTCTGAGGGTTTGAAGTTTTGCTCGTTTTACCTACTCATCTCCTTCATAGCTCAAAACGATCTTGTTGCATATTTTTTTTGCGGTTTTATACTGCATAACCTTGATGAATTATGATTGAGATAGACATCCTAATAGAGTATTGACAACCTTTGCATTTGTTTCAAACTATTTCTTCTCAGTCGGATCTGTAGGAGTTGTTGATGGAAAAGTGTACTCTGTATCTATGATATCCCAGACTTATGTACCAAGAGATTGAAGATAGGCTGTAACTCTTACCTTCCAATAGACGAAGTTGGTCCCATCAAAAATTTGTGACCTGATTGATGCTTCTCTCTCGTAGTTGCTCATGATGATAGATCTTCCTTGAAGCGATCAAGCTTCTTCTAAAGGACCTGCTCCGATACCAATTGTTGCAAATAATACTAAGAGGGGGGGGGGGGGGGTGAATCAGTATTATCAAGTCAATTATTTTCTTTTTCAAACCCAGATGATATGCGCTACTTCAGTTACTAAAAATTGCGTATATACGCAACTACAGATAAGGAAACCCACGTGTACCATGCAGACTTATAATTTAATTTATCTTACAGATGTTGATCATTAATCTATGTATCATAATCAAATAAACAGTAACCAAAAATAGTGAAACAGAGCAGAAGACAATCACTCACAAGAACACAAGATATAAGGTGGAAACCCAATGTGGGTGAAAACCACCTGCTGCAATTCGTCTCTATCTTCCTTTATTTAGAAATTTGTTTTTACAATGTTTATGTACTGGTGCAGTCCTTTACTAGTACGCAGGCTGCTACCTGCAGAGAGCTACAACCCTCTCTTGTTCTCCAGCTTTTCTTGGAACGGAGCTACAACCCCCTTAGCTCTTGTACTAGCTGGGATACTAGTATGTAGGCTACTACCTGCAGAAGGCTATAACCTTCTTTTTGCTTCCAGGGACCATGTTTCATAAATTTTTAGAGGGGATCCATGAACATCAATCAATCATCAATAATTTTTGTATCAAACAATCTCTTTTTCACCAATTAACATTGAATCAAAAAGACACTTCTCTGACAGCTGTACCCAGAACACAGTAACAGTAACCACACACCAAATTTTGAACCCAGAACACTGCAGCAATAAACAGAAGGAGCTAGAACACAATTTAAGAGACGTGCACTACTTTAACCAGAAACCTACATGCATATGCTTCTGTGTTTGGACCAACGTGTGTATACGTTGTTTTTAGTCACAGAACGAGCATGTATATGCGCCTTCGCTACACTGAACCTACGTACAGATCTATAAAGGATAATTCACTCTTCCAATAATTCAGACATTAGTTAACCCAGATTACCAGATTTATAGATAAAGCATGCACCACATATAACAGATCAAAATCGTTCAAAGATACTATTATTGAAGCGTTAAGATTTTGACCCTTCAATAGAACTTATCCTTCTCCTTGCGCTCGGGTTCCTCCTTCATTTAGATCCAAATCTACACCATAACCCAATCCCTAGTATTCCAGATCTAGCACTTTATTAGATATTCAATTAATTCAGATTATCCTTTTCCAAATGATCTCCTTCCTCTTTTATAGCCTTAGGCCTTTCACAATACCACGGTCCTAAACCATAACAAATCAATACTATGGATTCAATACTTGGGATCAACACTTATGATGAGATACCATGGCCCAAAAACCATAGGTCCAAATACCAAGGACTAAATACCATGGAGAAAAAATAAGTTCTCCCACATGTACGTGTTTTTTCTTGCGTCAAAGTGCGTGTATACACATACGCGACTTCAAAACGTCTAACCGGCGTGTATACGCGGCTTCATCAAGGTGAACATGCGTATATATCTTTTTCTTCTTTCTAAGTGCCTGAACTATGATCCATCACCAGAGTGAGTTGCCATCAAGGACAACACATGTGCCATAGTGCCAAACCTGTGCCATAATGCCAACAACATATGCATTAGGAAATTGATCATTGATGAAGTGACATATTGGATGTATCATCTAACTAGTGGTCATTTAACTTGATATCTTCGCTAGCAAGAGAGAAATTTCACAAATTGAAATTTGTAATCAAGATTATATTTTTATAAATTGTAATTTTTACTTATCTCAGTTGTGATTCATTCTATCTACAGGAATCTATTCGTATTCCTTAGGTTTTTATATCTAGATGTTTCCTAAATTGGTGTGCGGTTGAGATATTCTCTCAACCAAGTGATTGTGTGTCCAAATTAGTTTACTTATCTTCAAACAGCACTATATCTATTTATATAAAACATTATTTGATATGAATATAAAATAAATGTGAATTATTCAATTTTCACTGGGTATAAGAGCCGACGAGTGCGGCATTAGCCCCTGCTCGATTGAGGGAAATAAATATTTTGTTTGTACATTAAGTTTTTTATTGTCCATTTTATTATTAAAGTTACTTTAGATTTGTTGAAGAATGGTGACCATAGCTACCCTATGAGCACAGACATATCTATGGGTGGTGATTTAAGTAGATTTATGTCTGAGAAGAATCGATGGTGCCTACCTATAGTTTTCTGCCACGATGCTGATGCTAGTGTGAATCTTTAAATATTAGACCAACCCTCTTCAATAGAGCCTAGAATAAACCCAATATCTGGCTGTTGTTGAGCTTGTGTAAGAAAGGAAAACAATTTTATTGGGTTGTTGTTCTATCCAAGGAAGGACTCGTCTAATGTGGAGAGATAGAGATCACGAAAGCCATGCTCCGTGAACCTGACCCTTTTGAAGCTCCTGCGTAGAGATGCAATGATGGAAAAACTACCATTGTGGAATGCATTGAAGGCATCCTGCATGAGATCCATATCGACGAGCAAATCCATATCGATTGAATCATGCAAGGACAAAACCACCATCTCAGTAGATGTCAATATTCCATTCTCAAAAGATGAATTTCTTAAAGGCTACATTTTTTCAACGATGGTGTATCTTTGTCATATAAAAAATTCAGAGGATTTGGGTAATCTGGATCGAGAGGTTAGTGACAGCTAGGAAAATCAAGCAGAGGAATGCAGTCCCGTTAATGAAGAAATCGCCACTAATTGAGCACCAGAACAGAAAAAAAATCCTTCTGACCCTGGAAGATTGGGCGCAAGTGTGAGATTATAGAGCCTTTGCAATTGAATCCTATCAGCACGATTTCGAAGAGTTTCACTCAGGATTTCATAAATCGATGTAGGCGATCCGCAAAGTTGTGAGTCACACCCTGAAAGATTTGCCCAATTGGCTGGATGATGGGGCTTTTGTGGTACATGAATCCTTGGGAGCAGGCCATTGGTGAATCCAAGATCTTGGTGTGGCAAGGGACGAGGGGCGACTGAGAATGTGGCCAACTTACTTGGTCTGACCTACCAGCATATTTAAAGAAATTGCTTTTCATCTTCTAGGGTGAGAAGATTTCAACGACAATTTTATTTTGTGAACCAACAGCTACATATGTAGAAAACATATTTGGGAAAATTGCATGCGTCCTATTTGTGGGAGTAGACTCACCATTGGAATGAGTCACACTAGAGCTGCTAAGCATTGAGGATGCAGCCACTTGGTAGTTTCAGCATTTGTCCAGTTTTGACTGTTATCTCACTAAAAAAAATTGAGTTTAAAAATATACATACATTGAACCTGAGCAACTCAATATAGAAATGTAATTTATTAAAATGATTATCGTCACATTTTTAGAGTCTTCAAAGAAAAAAAAAATTAATAGTGGTATTTATAAATGCTTTGGAATTAGAAGTATTGAGGTTAGCTAATTTAATGGAGAGGTTTTGTTAGAATTAGGTACTCTAACAAATCGAGTACATGAATCTATGATAACAATTAAATCATAAAAAGAAAGAAGATGCAAAGACATTTCGTGGTGGGTAATAAGGTTGAAGTGCAACAAATATTGATTTTGTGCAACAATAACACTGGAAATTAAAAGATAATGGACGATCGAGTGTGAGTTATTGTGACTTTGTGGGATAGACTCATGTCACATACATTCATTCATTAGTAAGAAAGTCTTGGATATTTTGTAGTGGTCTTTGGAAAGTATGTACTTGGTAACTCCAGGAGTTGGAATGTGTAATGTAAGTCTGATAACGCATATGTACCCCCATGAAGTTCGTGGTAATCTCAAAACCACATTGTATTTGAGGTGTTTGTTTGTATCCACGTGCCAGAGTGAAGTGGACAGGGATTCCTATAGACATGGTCTAGGGTCAGCAGACAAAACCCTCGACATGGTTGAGTGTGAGTCGATAAAACCCTCGGCCTCGTTAAGCTAGGTATGTGGTGAGCCTTGGTGGTTGAATTGAGTGCTTTGGTGGCAGAGTTGAGCCTTCATGGCTGTGTTGAGCATTCGTGGTTGAATTGAGTGCCTTGGTGGCATAATTGAGCCTCCATGGCTATGTGGAGCCTTGGTTGCTGAATTGAGTCCCTTGGTGGCAGAGTTGACCTTGGTTGTTGTGTTGAGCCTTGGTGTGTGAGAGAACCATGCAGGGGTATTTGCAAGTACAGGTACATTTATGCAATTATAATGGTTGACATAACCATGTATACGAAGGGCATGCTAGTAGACTAGGGGTTGCAACGGTTGGCACCCATGCATTCTAGTGGATGATTGCTCCTTTATATGGACGTCGACATATTCTTTTGTTATGTTTGACTACAACTAGACTTTGCAAATAGAGATGGAAACAAGTAGTAATTAAGGGAGTGCCTTAGAAATTGTAATTCCTATTTATCTCAGTTGTGATTCGTTCTATCTACATGAGTTTGTTCCTATTTCTTAGGCTTGTTATATATAGATGTTTCTTAGATTGGTGTGTGGTTGAGATATTCTCTCAAGCAAGTGTCCAAATTAATTTACCTATCTTGAAACAACACTAAATGTATTTATATAACATTATTTGATATGAATATAGAATAAGTGTACATTATTCAATTTTAACTGATATCAATTATGAAAAGTAAAGATGAAAAGTTGATTTAAAAGCATATATCTTCGGCCATTAAAAATTTAAAATAAAGAATATTTTGTGTTCTTTCCTATCACTCAATAATGTATTTGAACGATCAAAATTTGAGATGTTGTAGGTACTTAACCCTTGTTTTCTGTTAGTCAATTTGATGCCTTTGCATTACTATGATCCAGAAAGGGATTTTCCCCTCTCCGTTCAACCGTTCTCTTTTGTTTACCTTGTATTGCATGGTTAACTTTCCATTTCATCGATTCACATACGAAGAAAAGTGAAACATGAATGAATAGGGATTTCGCTGTTATATATATGTATCTATGGGGTCAGAACAAGTTTAGTTTCATTTTACTTCATAGGAAACAATTCATGAAATCATTATTTTGTAGCTAATTTGTGCATCCATGATTTACTCGAACGACTCCATTAACTCATGTTTTATGTGCAACCGAACTTGAACTTAACGCATCCTTCTTTACATTAACATACATGAAACTTAATGGTAATCATTCCATCTTCAATACAATCCTTCATAGAGATATTTGTGTAAGTTAATTAGTTCACTGAAACTTTGAGATCTTGAAATTATCTCGATTGTGGATTCAGAACTATTTCGAAATGAAGTGGCTTCTGTCTATTGGATTCCAAAATATAACCGAAAATTTTATAAGGAAGACAGTTTGAAGGAGAAGGAAGTACAGGGAGCGATCTGCGATATAATACTCTTCCCATGTTCCTCCGCATCTTTTGGCTTTTGTTAGCTCTATGGCTGTCTTTCTTTGAATCTCCTCTTTCACTTGCAGATGATGTAGTGTTCCTCTTGTTAACGGGGACCCTATCTTCTATATTGAAATTCCACTCGCTCTCGACCCTCTTCTGCGCGCAGGAAGAACACAAAACACTTACACTGCAATGCAAAACCAATGAGAATTTCATGGTCAGTAAGCAACCCTGTAAATCAAATATTTTTAACAAGAAATGTGTTGTTGTAGTGGCAGATCTAAACCTTGGGGGAATTATCAGTTGGCGTGGGGTCTGCTATTTCTGATCAGCACGTGATTTTTGAGGGTCCTGGCCTTCGACCGCGAACTCTTGATCAGAGGCCAAGTCTGCTGCTGAAATTTGCAATCAGGGTTATATTTTTATAAATTGTAATTTTTACTTGTCTCAATTGTGATTCATTCTATTACAGGAATCTGTTCCTATTCCTTAGTTTTTAATATCTAGATGTTTCCTAAATTGATGTGCAGTTGAGATATTCTCTCAGCCAAGTAATTGTGTGTCCAAATTAATTTACTTATCTTCAAACAACACTATATCTATTTATATATAACATTATTGGATATGAATATAAAATAAATGTGAATTATTCAATTTTCACCTGGTATAAGAGCCCACGAGTGCTAGGCATTAGCCCCTGCTCGATTGAGGGAAATAAATATTTTGTTTGTACATTAAGTTTTTTTTATTGTCCATTGTATTATTAAAGTTACTTTGGATTCGTTGAAGAGTGGGGACCATAGCGACCCTATGAGCACAGACATATCTACAGACATATCTATGGGTGGTGATTTAAGTAGAGTTATGCCGGAGAAGAATCGATGGTGCCTACCTATAGTTTTTTGCTACGATGCTAATGCTAGTGTGAATCTTTAAATATTAGACCAACCCTCTTCAATAGAGCCTAGAATAAACCCGATATCTGGCTGTTGTTGATCTTGTGTAAGAAAGGAAAACAATTGTATTGGGTTGTTGTTCTATCCAAGGAAGGACTCGTCTAATGTGGAGAGATAATGTGGAGAGATAGAGATCAGGAAAGCCATGCTCCGTGAACCAGACCCTTTTCAAGCTCCTGCGCAGAGATGCAACGATGGAAAAAATACCATTGTGGAATGCATTGAAGGCATCCTGCATGAGATCCGTATCGACGAGCAAATCCATATCAATTGAATCATGCAGGGACAAAACCACCATCTCAGTAGATGTCAATATTCCATTACCAAAAGATGAATTTCTTAAAGGCTACATTTTTTCAACGATGGTGTATCTTCATCATATAAAAAATTCAGAGGATTTGGATAATCTGGATCGAGAGGTTAGCGACAGCTAGGACAATCAAGCAGAGGAATGCAGTCTCGTTAATGAAGAAATCGTCACTAATTGAGCACCAGAACAGAAAAAAAAATCCTTCTGACCCTGGAAGATTGGGCGCAAGTGTGAGATTGTAGAGCCTTTGCAATTGAATCCTATCACCACGATTGCGAAGAGTTTCACTCAGGATTTCAGAAAGCGATGGAGGCAATCCGCAAAGTTGCTAGTCGCGCCCTGAACGATTTGCCCAATTGGCTGGATGATGGGGCTTTTGGGGTACATGAATCCCTGGGAGCAGGCCATTGGTGAATACAGGATCTCGGTGTGGCGAGGGACGAGGGACGACTGACATTGTGGCCAACTTACTTGGTCTGACCTGCGAGCATATTGAAAGAAATTGCTTTTCATCTTCTAGGGTGAGAAGATTTCAATGACAGTTTTATTTTGTGAGCCAACAGCTACATCTGTAGAAAACATATTTGGGAAAATTGCATGCATCCTATTTGTGGGAGTAGACTCACCGTTGGAATGAGTCACACTCGAGCTGCTAAGCATTGAGCATGTAGCCACTTTGTAGTTTCAGCATTTGTCCAGTTTTGATTGTTATCTCACTAAAAAAAATTGAGTTTAGAAAGATACATACATTGAACCTGAGCAACTCAATATAGAAATGTAATTTATTAAAATGATTATCATCTAAAAATACATTTATTAAAATGATTATCATCACATTTTTAGAGTCTTCAAAGAAAAAAAAAATTAATAGTGGTATTTATAAATGCTTTGGAATTAGAAGTATTGAGGTTAGCTAATTTAATGGAGAGGTTTTGTTAGAATTAGGTACTCTAACAAATCGAGTATATGAATTTATGATAACAATTAAATCATAAAGAGAAATAAGATGCAAAGACATTTCATGGTGAGTAATAAGGTTGAAGTGCAACAAATATTGACTTTGTGTAACAATAACACTGGAAATTAAAAGATGATGGACGATCGAGTGTGAGTTAGTGTGACTTTGTGGGATAGACTCATGATGATTATGTATTATATGTCACATACATTCATTCATTAGGAAGAAAGTCTTGGATATTTTGTAGTGGTCTTTGGAAAGTATGTACTTGGTAACTCTAGGAGTTGGAATGTTTAATCTAAGTCTGATAACGCATATGTACCCCCATGAAGTTCATGGTAATCTCAAAACCACATTGTATTTGCAGTGTTTGTTTGTATCCACGCGCCAGAGTGAAGTGGACAGGGATTCCTATAGGCATGGTCTGGGGTCAGCAGACAAAACGCTCGACATGGATGAGTGTGAGTCGATAAAACCCTGGGCCTCGTTAAGCTAGGTATGTGGTGAGCTTTGTTGGTTGAATTGAGTGCTTTGGTGGCAGAGTTGAGCCTTCATGGTTGCGTTGAGCATTCGTGGTTGAATTGATTGCTTTGGTGGCATAATTGAACCTCCATGGCCGTATGGAGCCTTGGTGGCTGAATTGCGTCCCTTAATAGCAGAGTTGACCTTGGTGGTTGTATTGAGCCTTGGTGTGTGAGAGAACCATGGAGGGGGATTTGCAAGTACAGGTACATTTATGCAATTATAATGGTTGACAAAACCATGTATACAAAGGGCATCCTAGTAGACTAGGGGTTGCAGCCATTGGCAACCATGCATTCTAGTGGATGATTGCTCGTGTATATGGACGTTGACATATTATTTTGTCATGTTTGACTACAACTAGACTTTGCAAATCGAGATGGAGACAAGTAGTCATTAAGGGGGTGCCTTAGAGATTGTAATTCCTATTTGTCTCAGTTGTGATTCATTCCATCTACATGAGTTTGTTCCTATTCCTTAGGCTTGTTATAGCTAGATGTTTCCTAGATTGGTATGTGATTGAGATATTCTCTCAACCAAATAATTAAGTGTCCAAATTAATTTACCTATTTTGAAACAACACTAAATGTATTTATATATAACATTATTTCATATGAATATAGAATAAGTGTGCATTATTCAATTTTAACTGATATCAGTTACAAAAGGAAAGATGAAAGTTAGATTTAAAAGCACATATCTTCGGCCATTAAAAATTTAAGACAAAGAATATTTTGTGTTCTTTCCTATCACTCAATAACGTATTTGAACGACCAGAATTTGAGATGTTGTAGGTACTTAACCCTTGTTTTCTGTTAGTCAATTTGATGTCTTTGCATTACTATGATTCACGAAGGGATTTTCCCCTCTCCATTCAACAGTTCTTTTTTGTTTACCCTTATTGCATGATTAACTTTCAATTTCATCGATCCACATACGAAGAAAAGTGAAACATGAATGAATAGGGATTTCGCTGTTTTATATATGTATCTATGGGGTCAGAACAAGTTTAGTTTCATTTTACTTGATATGAAACAATTGATGAAATCATTATTTTGTAGTTAATTTGTGCATCCATGATTTACTGGAACAACTCCATTAACTCATGTTTTATGTACAACGGAACATGAAATTAACGCATCCTTCTTTACATTAACATACATGAAACTTAATGGTAATCATTCCATCTTCAATACAATCCTTCAGTTAATTAGTTCACTGAAACTCTGAGATCTTGAACTTATCTCGATTGTGGATTCAGAAATATTTCGAAATGAAGTGGCTTCTGTCTATTAGATTCCAAAGTATAATTGAAAATTTTACAAGACAGTTTCAATGAGAAGTAAGTACAGGGAGCGATCTGCGATATAATACTCTGCCCATGTTCCTCCGCATCTTTTGGCTTTCGTCTGCCCTATCGCTGTCTTTCTTCGAATCTCCTATTTCACTTTCAGATGATGTAGTGTTCCTTTTGTTAACGGGCACCCCATCTTCTATATTGAAATTCCACTCGCTGTCGACCCTCTTCTGCGGGCAGGAAGAACACAAAACACTTACACTGCAATGCAAAACCAAGGAGAATTTCATGGTCAGTAAGCAACCCAATAAATCAAATATTTTCAACAAGAAAATTTGTTGTTGTAATGGCAGATCTAAACCTTGGGGGAATTATCAGTTGGCGTGGGGTCTGCTGTTTCTGATCAGCACGTGATTTTTGAGGGTCGTGGCCATCGACCGCGAACTCCTGATCAGAGGCCAAGTCTGCTGCAATACCGGGCGAGTCCATGTAATCTATTTGCAGTGAAAATATCAAAGGCGCACTATATGTCTAAATAATGATGCCCGTTTATCTTATTCGTTCACTGAAATAGTTATAGGATAAAACAACAGCCGGGATTGAGAGAAACCGCACACTGTTTTGGGTTCGAAATATAAGAGGAAAAAATTTGAATGGAGGAGTATTGAATCTTGTTTTCGATAATAGAAATAGATTCAACATCAGCAGAAATTCGTAGAATATACCTAAATTTCCCAAAATTTTAACTAAAATTTCCATTATCTTTCCAGATAAACTATGGAACCAAAAACACCCTGGAAAATTGCAAACACAATACCGTTGGCTGCCTCTTGTTTTGAGATACGGCATGGACGACACAAACCCACCACCAGAGAATATTCTAACGTCATCAGCCACGCTTCTCTTCTACGTCATCTGCGAACCTTATCTTCTATGTCATGGAGATGCTCGTTTCTTTACCGTTTTCTTTGACCGAAATATCATATCGGAGATGCTTCTCGTTTCTTTTGCTGAACTTATGTTAATTGCAGATATCTCCCGATCCTACGGAGAGCAGCCATGTGAACAGGTGTTTGACATCATTTCTGTATCTCACTTTTCAAAATATTCCTTAAATGAGAATACATCATTATTTTCACGTTTTTGTGCACGGAAATTTCAAATCAAATTAGTTAAATTGGTATTTTCTAGATATTTAATACTATATTATAAAACATGATTTAGATGGTATTTCTCATTGTTTTATGTTTATTGTTTATGGTATTTTTAAATTATTTAAAATATATTTTTAATATATATACATAAAGAGTTTTAATGTTTCTAGATTTATGGAATGAAAATGATTAATTATTTAACTTTAAGTTATATTTAAAAAAAAAGTCATAAAAACTTTTTAAATTTATTAATATGGCTTTAATAAAATATAGATAAGTTTATGAGGCATAGATGAATTCATGTGATTGGGTTTGTTTCCATTAGGTTTTAGGTTCAAATTTAGTGGAGGGGGGTTGATGACGGAAGTGAGTAACATTTGTCGTTGCCATACCAATGAAATATAGATAAGTTATTGGTATTTAGGGATTCCACAAATATCATTGTGCATGTGCTTTATGTTACCATTTTAAATGACTCTAGTTTTCTTTATAAATAGAACTCTTAAAGAAAGTTTTGAATGGGTGCAATTGTTTCATGTATGTTGTATGAATATGCAAACACAATTAATCTTGGAACATATTAAGAATTAGGGCAATTAATAATTCATGAACATGAGTGTTATCAAAACATTCCACAATTATATATATATATTCTTTTGAGGCTCTTTATTAATTTTAATAGTAATGTTTATAAATATAATAAGTGAATATATAATTAAGAAAGAAAAAACAAATTTAATTATAATGAATAATAACAACAATAATCATTATCATCATCAATTATAATACAAAAAAATATTACTATAAGTGAGAAAACATACAATCACATTAATTAAGATTTTTATTAAAAAAACAACTTTTTAATTCATTTTAAAATCTTATATAATTGGGTATATACAATAATACAATATTAATAAATTAAAAAAAAAAAAGTTCAGACACTTGATTTAAAAGTAAATTTAGGAAAAAATGTGATTGGCTTTGAAGGGCCTTCACATTGACCTAGGTTTGAAACTCCACATTAATTAAGAAGACATCCATGTTAAAAGTTGACGTGGCCTAGGGGATTGTGATTCTTGAGTGGTTTTGATTGTTGAGATGCCCCCATGTAACAATTTATTAGACAACAAGCTAGTCCTCCAAGTCATGAACACTATAGCGAAAAAACTTGTTAAATAATTAACATCACAGATATGTAAAAGCCTTTGTGATGAATATTTTAAAAGATATAATTATTTTTTATAATAAAAAGAAATTATTTAAGTATGGGGGTTTATGCAGTGCATTATATTAGATGTCATTTTGGGATTCAACTACGTTAGGTAAGTCATTCACGTATGACCATTTCCATGAGAGGTAGTCGTAACTGACTAATTTCTCATGATTTTTGAATAGTTCACTTAGCACAGTGCATTATATTAGATATCATTTTGGGATTCAACTGCGTTAGGTAAGTCATTCACGTATGACCATTTCCATGAGAGGTAGTCGTAACGGACTAATTTCTCATGATTTTTGAATAGTTCACTTAGCACTCATTGCATCGGGTGATGCTCACAGGGGTGAAGAAGTGGGATTGAAACTAGTGGAATGTGGAGAACGAATCACATAGCATTAATCATCACTTCCGGGGCTTGCACCCGGTAACCAGGACTTCCCAGGAGGTCACCCATCCCAGAACTCCTCTGGCTCAAGCACGCTTAACTGTGGAGTTTTTCCCCACAATCAAGCCCATTTAGCTTGCTACCCCATTTGCAAAACCTTAGCAAGTATTGTCCCTCATGAACCATTCAAGTAGAGATCCCTTGACGCTTTTTGAATTTAAGTATGGGGGTTTACGCAGTGCATTATATTAGATATCATTCTGGGATTCAACTGCGTTAGGTAAGTCATTCACGTATGACCATTTCCATGAGAGGTAGTCGTAATTGACTAATTTCTCATGATTTTTGAATAGTTCACTTAGCACTCATTGCATCAGGTGATGCT
>APFE031387799.1:10450-26902 GCA_000404065.3 Pinus taeda | reverse complement strand
GTAGTGATCCGACGGTTCATTCTCTCCTCGGTATTACCAACACTTGATCCATGGCTTGACACCCGATTGGTCCATGAATTCTATTTAAAGCGCATGGAGTGTCATTTGTAGGTTAACCGTGCATGAGAGAAGCTTTTGTAAATTTTTCATTCTTTTATTAATAAATTGCATGTAGTAGCCACGTTGGCGCAGGCCGTGGACTGTTTCCCTCTATGAGGGTTTTAACCACGTCAAAATACTAGTGTATTGATATGTGATCTGTTTGTGAGCGGTGTCCTTTTGGTGTTCTGTCTGAGGAACTTACCCTGTAAATTCCTACACATAGAAAATCATAGATCTATTCTTGGAATATTATCCCCCTTCTTCATAAACATTTGGTTCTTATTCATTGGTTCCATCCTACAACCTCTTAGAAATGTTTTATATGTTTAGGGTTTATGGTCCATTTAAAATCCCACATTTCACAGTCATGGTTAGGAATGATTGTGAAATTCAAGTCCAAGCTACAACAATGGGGACTGATTTGGTTAAAGCTGTGAATCAAGATCTTATTAAACTAGTATTATCAATATTTCCTTTTTACCAATTCATAGTTCTCCCACTACCAACTAGGATTCTTTGCGAACTAGTTAAAATTATGAGGAAACATTTATGGGAGGTTGGTAAGAAGAGCCACAAAAAGTGTCATCTCATCAAAGTGGCTTAGGTATCTATTACATGTCAATTTGTCTCCATGACACTTGATCAGTTTATGGGTCTTTTTTCCATTGTGAACATGTTTGATTGAACTCACTTAGAAGTTAGACAACTAAAAATATCTTGAAAAAGTTGAAAATTTTGGGAATAATAGCTGTCACACCTTGTCAAGTTTCAGCTATGCTTATTTTCCTAGATTTTCCCGTGCATTCGCTGGAATTAACTATGAGATCAGTGTAGAGATTCACTCTGTCTACCACTATAAACCGTGCAGGTGAATTCAAGAAAGTTAAAATAAAAAGTACATTCTATAAACATATTTGGTCAAATATTTCCCAACTGAACACTTCTAGGTGATGATTATTCAAACTATAACCCTCAGATGATGCATATTTATCCCTTTCCTCATGAAAAAATAATCCCTCAATTAGGGGATCTCACCCTCCTCTTTTTAGATCTGAAAATTGTTCCTCTTGGCCTATAACATTACTAAAGGGTAGAGGGTTAGAGGAGGTTACAAATCAGAGAATATAAACTTATGCTACTAGTTTAAGATTGGAAAGTTTGTCATCTAAGGAGGAGATTGAATGCATTTGGGAGGAACCTCACGAGATCAAGGTGAAGGTTGTAAGGATCCTCTTCATCTTTGATTAATACAAATGAACAATTTCTCCCATGGATTTGTCTTATTAGAATGATGAATGGTTTATAACTGTTTATAATGTTGATTAAGGAAAATTCAATTCCTAATATCCTTGATCATTAAGTTAAGTTTTGTTTGGATTATTATTTCACATATGATTTTGATCCTTTTATGGTTTATGGTTGTAGGACTTGTTAAGAATTGAGGAGCTGCATCAAGTCACAAAAAGGGATGTTCATCAAGCATTTCGTGAAATAGGTAAGAGGCTCATCCATTAGCTTTAATATTTATAATTCAAACGAGTCCAAATTAGGGAAAGATTTAGTTATTGTCATTCTTGTTTCTAGTTTGCATCAAGGATCTAGGAAGATTGCTCTTGTTTGCAAAAGGGATTTTTATGGTGCAATAAATTAGCAAGCATACTAGGGAATGTCTCTATTCTCTTCCTTTTCCTTAGTTTTTCTCTCTGATCCTTTTGATTTATCTTGACCTCGGTCTTTATGAACTAATGACCTTTCAGATCTGTGTGGTTGATTTCTTGAAATTTTATTTTTTCTTGGTTTTATGATATTTGTGTTGTTTTCGTTCACCAACAAAGCGCAGTTTTGTGCCAGTTTTCCCTTATAAACTGGGTGCATGCGCTCTGGTTTGTATTGTTGACCTGCACAAGCCTTAGGAATTTTTTAAAATTTGGCTTTTGCTTCAACTGAGACCTGAGTTTGATTTTATGGAAGTCTCATTATCTTTGTTTGGATTGTCTTATGTCTCTTTTAAACTTGTTTGGGTTCTTTGTTAATATTATTTGAGAATTAGGTCTCTTTGAAGAAATTGGTTAGGATTTTGCCTCGTTGGCTTGTCGATTGATCAAAAGAAGATAACTTGTCTTTCTACTTGTGATATATTTATTTTGTTCTGCCAAATACACAAATTGACCTTAATTTTTTGCTTATTTGTGATCAAACTCATATTGAATTGCAAACTAAACACAAGTAAACTCCATCAAATTAAACAAAAATGTGTACCTACTTCTCCTGTCTGATGTCAATCCATCGCTGATGTTGCTCCCAATCCTTCATTACCAAACTAACTTATTCCTCCCTGCCTATTTTGGATAAACCTCTCTGGTTCTCAGACCTAGAGGAATTCAAGACCGAGATATTCTTGCCCCCATGCCTAAAACTCCAAGAACAATGCTCAATTTTCCAAACTTTTAGTTAAAAATCAAGCTCAAGGCTCATCCCTCAATTTGTACCATTCCTCCTTCCTCATAATCTTTGTTTCCTTCCGTCTCCTTTCATCCACTAGCAATAGAACAATGAAAAACCCCCTTCTTCATGTTTTTGCCTCCCTTTTATTAGAGAAGTTATCTCCTCTGCAAGTAATCTCCTCACTCCCTCATAAAATCCATTCATTCAGTCGGTTACTTGACATTATGATGTATGGCCTTTATAACTTTAGTAGTCATCCACCCTTCGATTTTAATAAACCTATAAGCATTAATTGATCACCCTTTGGTGTTTTCAAATTATATATAACCATTAAAATGATCACCCTTTGAGATGTTTAAATTATTTATAACCATTAAATATATATGATTGATTTTATTCAATCCCTAGTTTCATTTTGAAATGATTTTCTTAGTTAATTCTTTTAGATGGGTTTAATTAACCCAAATTTTGATTGAAATGATTTTATTATTTAGGTTTATTAATCAATGTATAATTAAATAGGTTTACTAATTGACGAGATTATTAATTATAATTTTACCTTTATTATATCCCTTAAATTTCATTATTGAATTTTATACTTAATATATTTGTTCCCTTCTTGACAGTTAGGAATTTAATTAGTACTTTTAATAATTAATTAATTTATCCTATACATAGACATTTGTTATAGCCATTTAGTATATATATTAGTGCAATGCATGTGATATATTCATATGTAGCTATTATATGCATGCTAATATCATATTCCTCCCACAATTCAAGGTGGGTCATTACACAAACTCTGATTTGAATGTATCAATTTATGCCTAACTTATATAAAGGTGCGACAACATATACAATGTCAAACATGTTGGATCCTAGCTCATAACTAAAGTGTATTTCTAAGTCAAATATAGTATATGAACAAGCATAAATTAGTGTGATTTTCTTAGGCCACAGAAGGTCATGGGACTAATCAGGTGGCTTCTTTCGCATCCTTGTTTGATCTATTGTACTTCATATGAATCTTCACCAATTGCAGTTTAGCATAATCTCTTGGTGCATCTATGTTTTTTTTTCTCTAGATAATTGTATGTGTTTTCTCTAGATAATTGTATGTGTTTTATAGATAAACACAACTTTTCTTGGATATTTTTATAGAGGATTTTGAGTTAAAACAAAGAAGGATAATGTGGTCCCTATAGGTAAGTCTCACCATGGTCACAATTTTAAACATAATTTAGCTTCAAGTTTTTCAATAGAGCATGTCAATCGTTCCAGGTCTTTGTGGAGTTAGTATTATGTTTCATTTAAATACGCATCATTATTATTTGATATAGCTAACAAAAAAGTTAAGGAACCTACACATCATTATTATTTGATAAAGCTAACATGAAGTTGAGGAACCAATAGCCAAGTTGAATTAGTAGCTCTTTGAAATTCCTTTTATTTTGAGAAAAATAAAAGACATTGGTCTTTAAAGGTGTTGAGGATTCTAACATTATAATAGATTGATTCATTGGATCACTATAGTTAAATTAGTAGTTTTATTATCTTGAGAGCTACAATTAGTAGATTTATTATCTTGACAGCGACAAATATGAGAGATGTAAGTGTTTGTCTTCATTGAGCATATTTATCATGAATTTAATTATTAAATTGATGTTATTTCAAAAGAAATTTTAATACTAAAGGAAGGTTAGAAGATTGAGATGATTAAGTGTTTTTGAGATTCAATTAATTTTATTTAAAATGTTAAATCAAAAATTAATTATTACTCTATTAATTTGTGTTTTAAAAAGTTTCTTTACAAAATCTAGTGCTTTATCTAAATTAAATAACAATTGTATAGTTTATTATTAAATTAAAAAAAAACAAATTTAAAAAGATTTAGAATTCTTTAATGACCTTTGTGTAAAAAAACCAATTAATGTTTAAAAAAAATAAAATAAAATAAATAAGAATAAAAACTTCAATAAAGACTAATTCCAAATATATATTGAAATACCATTAAAATCTATTTAAAATTTAAATTTACCATTAAAAACAAACATCAATATATTAAAAGAGAATTATAATATATAATATTGAAATTTTAAAATATATAAAAATAAAAAATAGAGTTAATTATATATAAAATTATAAAACATAAATTAATAACAATAAACTAAACATCGATAAGTAAAAGAGAATTATTAAGTTACATAAAGCACTGAATTTTTTAATAAAAATATAAAAAAAAATAATTATAGCTTTTAATTAATATATAAAGTTTTAAAAACAAATTCATATAATGTATTTAATGATCAATTAAGAATAAAATATAATAATGTTTTAATAGTAGAATATAATAATTTATAACATTATAATATAGTTTTAGTTCTGAAATGTAAATTAATTATGGAAAAATCAAATAAAACCTAGTGCTAGTGCGCATTGCTCAACTCGTTATCCTTTGTTTCTTTCTTTTATTTGTAAAAAATGGATCAAGGTTCAAGAGGGCCCCATCTCACCCCCACAACTCCCTCTAGACATAGCATAATTTAATGCCCTTCTTGCTAGAGGGCCACTTTTCTAGAAGGTTGAATCCTCAAAATTTGTGAAGAAGATCAACAGCCTTCCAAAGGTGGAGGTTCACACTTCAATCTAAATCAATTACCCTGAAGCTTGGCGATAGGAGGATTATTTGTCATTTTATGGGCTTATGAACCTTTTTGAGATCCTTACGGGCATGGATCAATGAGAGCTGGATACCCAAGATTAAAAATAAGGTTTCAATGTCATTTTGTTTACAATTGATTTACACCTTCTGATCTGAAGGAAAAGCAAATTGGGATCTCATCTTTAGGAATAATCCCTAATTCATAGGAGGGCCAAAGGTTATATCTAGATCATTGGAGTCCAGATTTTAATCTTGAATGTGATCTTCCAACAAAAGTCACAGTATGGGTTAAACTTCCCTTCATCCTACTACATTGTTGGAATGAGCAAAATTTTAACAGTATCAGAAATATTCTTAGCAAATACATCAACCAAGATAAGCCACAGGAAGGGTTGCAAACTTGCGTCAAGATCTGTGTGGAGGTGGAGCTAGACAAGTGTTTACCAACATTAATAAATATAAAATTTGATAATTGATCTCATATACAAGAAGTTGATTACAATCAAATTCCATTTAAATGCAAGTTTTTCAATGAATATGGCCATTTCACACGTGATTGTAATAAGAAGGAAAAAGAGAAGCTAAAGTAGAGTAATGTGGATAATAATGGAAGCAATAGAATAGGAGAAGAGGCCTCACAAGGATCAACAACCAAGATCCTCCTCAAGCGACAACAAGGAAGAAAGGGAAAGGGCACATGTCTCCAAAATTGTAAGGGTCAATGCCTAGAGACGGAACCTCTACTATTAATAAAATTAGATCCCTAGATCCAAACAATAGCTTCAATATCTTGACACATTTTCTAGAAGAATGGGAAATCCTAACTACTAAAATGATGATGGGGAAGGCCCCAAGCCCCACCAAGCCCTCTTACCTTAGAGTGCCAGAAGGGATTCTCTCTTAGAGGAAGCCTCTGTGGGGACTCAAGGGGAGGATATAGGTTCATAAGAAGAAGAATTCCACTTGCCCAAGGCCCTCAAAACTCGGGGTTTAGGGTTACCAACAACATGAAAAATGAAACGTGAACAAGGAAAAGCAAATAAATCTTTCACAGAGAAAAGTAGGGAGGAACACAAATCGACAGCTCTGGAATGAAAAAAACTTTATTAAAAAAAAGAAAAGGAAATGGGTACCAAAACAATAATCGATCCATCCAAAATGGTCAATATAAAAGTCAATAAAAACATCCCTAGCCTCCATTCTGGATGTAACAAATCACACAACAAATAATGAAATTCCTCTTTTGGAATTGCAAGGGGTTAGGCTCCGATAAATAGATGTATAAATTTAAATCTATAATAAAAAATGAAATGTTGGCCATCCTCTTTCTCCATGAGACAAATATGCAGGAATAAGAGACCCTCCAAAAGTTTTGAAAAATTTGTAAGAATTCTCAGCTTAGAGTGATTAAATCACATGGGGCTTCTAGCGGGCTCTAAATTTGGTCTACCTCTATTTTGAGGTTGATTGAATCACACTTGGTGCCTCATTGGTTGATTTTTCAATTGCTTAAACTCCCATCAAACAACGAATTTACCATTGTTAATGTGTATGTGCATATTCACCCCCACCGTGGGTGCCATTGTAGTCTTCCAATTGAAAAGACTGCTCTGGGAAACTTGGCTCTCCACGTGGGGGGTCATGCATCAACCATAGCTTAGTTGTCTACTCCATTAAATTCACTCATGCCTAGAGCCTTTACCATTAATGCAATCCAGTACCATATTGTTTGGTTTATGATGGCATGTGATGATTATAAGGCCATTCGACCTCACGGTGAATTGTGTTGTCCTAATACTCCAGCGTGCAAAGATAGTATTCATTCATCTGGTTTCATGGAGAATAACAATATTCTTTAGGTTTCCATTGGAGCCGTGGTGTGGGATAATTGTAATGTTAATCCTCCTCGCAATTCTCTAGTAGCTAGGATCGATGCCTACAATTGGGATTTTGCTGTCTTCATTTGCATGGATGTTGTGGGGGAAATTTGTGACCTGTAGAATTTATTTGGTTGCAGAAAGGCTCCAATTCAGCACTAAGGCTTACCTTTTAGACTATTGGTAATTGGCTAATCAATGGAGTTATTACATTGAAATGGATGTAGGGAATTTGAAGCAATTCCTTCAGTTTCTTAGTATTGTAATGTTAGTGAAGAGCATAATCTTTGTGTCACTGCTCCCAGGAGGTCATGTAGTTTGTAAGAAGGTATCTTGTCCATCACGCTCAGAGTAGTGTAGAGGCTTGAGGCTTCGGGGTGTCGGGGAAGGAGTTCATGTTGTATGTGATCGTTGGATAGGGAAGGAGTACCTGCTATGGATAGTCGAGGCTAAGGCATGTCGAGAAAGGAGCTCCCATTGCGTGTGCTCAATGGGATGAGGACGGGTCCTTGTTATGCGTGTTTGTGGCTTGTGGCTTATAGATCGTGGGTCATGGCTTATAGGTTGTGACTCTCCACAACTCATTTATAGTCTCAAGTATTCCAAGCTCATTCAAGTAATTGGCCATCGCTTATTTGGATTCTAGTTCATTTACATAGGATGGTTTCATGTTAAGAACATTTCCTACTAGTTTTGTGGCTCTAGGAAAAAGTTTTGGTTTCTATCTATCATTATGCAAATCATTTTCACTCTTACTTATGGTGTTGATGGAAATTTTAGTCAAACTCAGTATATGTAATATCAAGACTTTAAAATGGTGGTTTTGGGTTGGTTTCCCTATAGGGCGTTCCTTAACACCATGTAGAATTGTTTTTACTTATTTTTATCAGTAATTGAATGTTGATCCTTACACAAAAAAATGTATATGTGCCTATTCAACACATAGAAATGTTCAATTATTGAGTGTATCCCCTAGACCTCGTAGGCTCCACTTGAAATCAAGATTGTATTAAGGCATGGGATTTTAATAAAACCTACCACACTTGGGGAAAAAATGAGGATCCCAAGTTCGAGATTAGTCTCAAGAAATTTTAGAGGATCTCATTACTTATATTGATTTAATAGTTATGAATGTTAACAAATTTACATGGAATAATGGTAGACTTGGCCTGAGGAATATTGTAGCCACCTAGGAAGACTTTTAGTTTCATGTTCCATTTTATCTCAAGACTTTCATATCTCCTCTAATATTCTTCCCTAGGCGAGTTCAAATCATCTACCAATTTCTCTTCAAGTATTATAAACAGTATACTATGGGTCGTTTCCCTTTTGCTTCTCCCCTCTTTGGATCTAAAGGGAATATTTCTCGGATTTGGTAATGGAAACATGGAGTAAGTGGGAAATTGGTTCTCTAATTACCTTTTGGGGAAAAAATATCTAAATTTAGTCATTAAGCACACAATAAAAACAAATAATGAAGAAAGGAGGCCAAAATAAACATGCATAAATCAAATCTGCTAGATTCTAAAAGGAAAATAGAGCAAGGATCCATCACAAAGGAGCATCTGCAATACAAACACACAAAATTCGAGGCCTTCCATAATGCTCTAAGATTAGAAGACGAAGAATGGTGCCTTAAGTCCCGCATCTTATGGTTGCTAACTAGCGATCACAACACTAAGTTATTCCATAACCAAGCTAAAGAATTGTTTTGGAGGAATAATATTAAATTTGTTAGCATGGATGGAGTGTAGATAAAGGAATTTAAGGGGATCCAAAGGGCAGTTGTCAATTACTTCAATTTTCTATACTTTTCCCAACCTATACCCAGTTCAGAGATCGTTTAGTACATGCTAGATAAAATCTGAAATTGGTGCCTAAAGATGACAATTCAGACCTACTGTGAACCATTACAAAAGAGGAAATATACAAAATGGCATTTTCTCAAAGCCCAAACAAAGCTCGAGTTCCATATCGATTACATATTTGATCTTGATATTATTTTTCTAGTGGATTACATCTTCAAGCATGATTGTATCAGAGGAGGGGTTAATTCATCCTTTATTTTCTTGATTCCCAAAGGAGTAAATATGGCCTCATTCCCAAGATATAGACTGATCTCTTTATGCAATGTTTTGTATAAGATTATTTCTAAAATTTTATCATGACGCATAAAACCTTTCACTCCCAATATCATCTTTAAGAATAATGGGGGATACGTGGGCCAAAGGCACATAATAGATAATATCATGTTAGTCCAAAAAGCAATACATTTGAGTAGTGTAGGAAGGATAAATTATGTTCATCAAAATTGATATGGAAAATTCATTTGATCATGTCACTTGGGACCTTTTATTAAAATTTCTATCTTAATTTGCTTTTAATGGGAAATTTATAAAATGGATGTAGGTTTGTGTCTCCTCTCTTTTGATCTCCCCCTTGGTGAATGTCCACTCCTCAAGGTTTTTTAAAGCCTCAATAGGGCTCCATCAAGGGTGACCCTTGTCACCCTTCCTCTAAATCTTGATGGCATATTCATTAAGCAAGTGTTTTTAATATGAACAAAGGAATGTCAAGCTTCCATGTATAAGATATTTCTTAGGAATCAAGAGTATAAATCACTTTGAATTTGCATATGATACCTTCCTTTTGGGAGGAGCCTAATTAATTATTACAAAATGCTTCAAGTGGGTTCCAAATCAATATCTATTCACTTCTAGAGGTCTTATTAATCATAGAAAATCATAGATCTATTCTTGGAATATTATCCCCCTTCTTCAGAAACATTTGGTTCTTATTCATTGGTTCCATCCTGCAACCTCTTAGAAATGTTTTATATGTTTAGGGTTTATGATCCATTTAAAATCCCACATTTCACAATCGTGGTTAGGAATAATTGTGAAATTCAAGTCCAAGCTACAACAGTGGGGACTGATTTGGTTGAAATTAGTTGTGAATCAATTTCTTATTAAATTAGTATTATTAGTATTTCCTTTTTACCAGTTCATAGTTATCCTACTGGCAACTAGGATTCTTTGCAAACTAGTTAAATTATGAGGAAATTTTTATGGGAGGGTGGTAAGCAGAGACACAAAAAGTTTCATCTCATCAAAGTGGCTTAGGTATCTATTACATGTTAATTTGTCTCCGTGACACTTGATCAGTTTATGGGTCTTTTTTCCATCATGAACATGTTTGATTGAACTCACTTAGAAGTCAAACAACTAAAAATATCTTGAAAAAGTTGAGAAATTTGGGAATAATAATTGTCGCATCTTGTCAATTTTCACCTATGCTTATTTTCCTAGCTTTTCCCATGTATTCACTGGAATTAACTATGAGAACAACGCAAAGATTCACTCTTTCTACCACTATAAACCATATAGGTGAATTCAAGAAAGTAAAAATAAAAAGTGGATTCTATAAACATAGTTGGTCAAATATTTCCCAACTAAAAACTTCTAGGTGATGGCAATTTGAACTATAACCCTCAGATGATGCATCTTTATCCCTTTCCTCATGAAAAACTAATCCCTGAATTCGCGGATCTCACCCTCCTCTTTTGGATTTGAAAATTCTTCCTCTTGGCTTATAACATTACTAGAGGGTAGAGGGTTAGAGCAGGTTATAAATCAGAGAATATAAACTTATGAGGCTAGTTTGATATTGGAAAGTTTGTCATCTAAGGAGGAGATTGAATGCATTTGGGAGGAACCTCACAAAATCAAGGCGAAGGTTGTAAGGATCCTCTTTATCTTTTATTAATAAAAATGAACACTTTCTCCCATTGATTTGTATTATTAGAATGATGAGTGGTTTATAATTGTTTATAATGTTGTTTAAGAAAAATTCAATTCCTAATCTCCTTGATCATTAAGTTTTGTAGGTCTTGTTAAGAATTGAGGACCTGCATTAAGTCACAACAAGGGATCTTCATCAAGCATTTCTTCAAATAGGTAAGAGGCTCATCCATTACGTTTAATATTTATAATTCAAATGAGTCCAAATTAGGGAAAGATTTAGTTATTGTCTTGCTTGTTTCTAGTTTGCATCAAGGATCTAGGAAGGTCGCTCTTGTTTGCAAGAGGGATTTTCTGGTGTAACAAATTAGCAAGCATACTAGGGAATGTCTCTATTCTCTTCCTTTTCCTTAGTTTTTCTTTACAATCCTTTTGATTTACCTTGATCTCAGTCATTATGAACTAATGACCTTCCAGATCTCTATGGTTGATTTCTTGAATTTTTATTTTTTCTTGGGTTTATGATATTTTTGTTGTTTTCATTTGCCAACAAAGCACAGTTTTGCGCCAGTTTTCCCTTATAAACTGGGTGCATGTGCTCTGGTTTGTATTGTTGACCTGCATAGGCCTTAGGAACTTTTTAAAATTTGGCTTTTGCTTTAATCGAGACCTAAATTTGATTTTATGGAAGTGTCATTATCTTTGTTTGGACTGTCTTATGTCTCTTCTAAACTTGTTTGGGTGCTTTGTTAATATTTTTGGGGAATTAGGTCTCTTTGAAGAAACTGGTTAGGGTTTTGCCTTGTTGGTTTGCCTATTGATCAAAAGAAGATAGGTTCTCTTTCTACTTGTGATATATTTATTTTGTTTTGTCAAATACACCAGTTGACCTTAATTTTTTGCTTATTTGTGATCAAACTCATATTGAATTGCAAATTAAACACAAGTAAACTCCATCAAATTAAACACAAGTGTGTACCTAGTTCTCCTGTCTGATGTGAATCCATGGCTGATGCTGCTCCCAATCCTTTGCTTTCATTACTAGACTGACTGATTCCTCCCTGCCTATTTTGGATAAACCTCTCTGTTTCCTCGACCTAGAGGAATTCAAGATCGAGATCTTCTTGCCCCCATGCCTAAAACTCCAAGAACAATGCTCAATTTTCCAAAATTTTAGTTAAAAATCATGCTCTAGGCTCATCCCTCAATTTGTACCATTCCTCCTTCCTCATAACCTCTATTTCCTTTCGTCTCCTTCCATCCACTAGCAATAAAACAATGAAAACCCCCCCTTTCTTCGCTCTGTTACCTCCCTTTTATTAGAGACGTTATCTCCTCTACAAGTAATCTCCTCACTCCCTCATCAAATCCATTCATTCAGTTGGTCAGTTGATATCATGATGTATGGTCTTTATGCCTTTAGCAGTCATCCACCCTTCGATTTTAATAAACCTATAATCATTAATTGATCACCCTTTGGTGTTTTCAAATTATATATAACCACTAAATGATCAACCTTTGAGATGTTTAAATTATTTATAACCATTAAATATATATGATTGATTTTATTGGATCCCCCAATTTCATTTTGAAATGATTTTATTAGTAAATGCTTTTAGATGGGTTTAATTAACCAAAATTTTGATTGAAATGATTATATTATTTAGTTTTATTAATCAATGGATAATTAAACATGTTTACTAATTGACGAGATTATTAATTGTAATTTTAGCTTTATTATATCCCTTAAATTTCATTATTGAATTTTATACTTAATATATTTGTTTCCTTCTTGATAGTTAGGTATTTAATTAGTACTTTTAATAGTTAATTAATTTATCCTATACTTAGACATTTGTTATAGCCACTTAGTATATATATTAGTGCAATGCATGTGATATATTCATATGTAGCTATTATATGCATGCTAATAATCGTATTCCTCCCACAATTGGGGGTGGGGCATTACACAAATTGCGATTTGAATGTATCAATTTATTCCTAACTTATATAAAGGTGCGACAACATATACAATGTCAACCATGTTGGCTCCTAGATGATAACTAAAGTGTATTTCTAAGTCAAATATAGTATATGAACAAGAATAACTTAGTGTGATTTTCTTAGGCTATAGAAGGTCATGGGACTAATCAGGTGGCCTCTTTGGCATCCTTGTTTGATCTATTGTACTTCATATGAATCTTCACCAATTGCAATTTAGCATAATCTCTTGGTCCATCTATGTCATTTTTCTCTAGATAATTGTATGTGTTTTATAGATAGACAGTGATGAAGTATTATGTTGATATATTAGAATAGTAACCACTTGCAGTTTGAGTGCATGCATCTTGAGTGAGAATTAGGCATCATATTGCAATTGGATTGTAGAAATGGCTTTTCATATTATTTTTTCTTGAGCCATTAGTAAACCTACCAACATTTGAAACCCTTTCCCACCATCGTAGCATCATGCATAGAGGGGGAGTGTGGAGGATGCATAATTAAAACTTCCTCTGCACTATACACTCCCTTGATTCCCTGCAGATCCATTTCGTTTTGAAGGTAAGTATATATGACTCAATACCACTTTGGGTGTCACCTTGTATAAATTTGATCCTGTTGGGTCCCTATAATACTAGTGATTACCCCATTACTATGGTAGTTGTACCCTTTACTAATATTGTTGCACCCTTATTGTCCCCATATTGTTATTACTGTGCCCCATAGAATCCCTCTATTATTATTTGTGTTGCTTTATATTATTATTATTAGGTCGGCTGGGTTATATTGTGACTCCTTATACTCCTATATATAGAAAGGAAGTTCTTTCATTTGTATCATCCAAGAATTGTTCATTTACGTAATGTAAAGGAGGTTTCCCTCTCGAAGAGGCTAAATTATAAGGCGTTCATCTATCTTTTCTTGAGCTGGTTTCATAACATTTGGTATCAGAGCTTTGGATTCTAGGGTTTCACTGCTCCAAACAGGTCATCGTGGAATTTTCACTATAAAGTTTTTTCTACGATGTTTCAGAAGTCGAAATAAAAACACATTTGAGAAGACATCGCACTGAATCTTGGGTCCAAATTTCAGAGCTTTTTGCGCTATATTTTCGGAGATAGGATCTGAGGAAGTTGGTCCTTTTGAAAAATCCTGAATTATATTCAAAACAAGTAACCTCGGGAAAATCGTCATACCTTTCTCTCTGAGCATCAGATTGAAATTTCGTAAGAAGGTATAGAAGGAGGATGGATGGTAGCTTGTTTTATATATTTGTGAGATTCAAAGGTCAAAATAGTGACGCGTGGAACTTCATACAAGTTCGCTCTTCTGTAAAGGTCTATAATCAGGTCACTGTGGGAGATTTGGGATAACTCTTCAATGGAGAATCCAATTGGGGTCACACTGGTGGCATTGGAAAGAGGACACAGTGGGATACCATAGGTCTCAATTTCAGAACTAGATGTTTTGAAAGTACAGAGATACATCAAAGGCAATATCGAGCTCCTACAAAGAAGAAAAAGGTGTGTAGATTTTTTTAAATTTTTTCTGAAGATTGGTTTGAAAATATATTTTGAAGGAATTCAAAGGGCTAGTAGAGCATTATTATTGGTAACTGATGCCTTGAGGAAAGAAAATGCAAACACCTAGTAAGGAACCTGAAAGTTCTAGCATGACTCATGAAGAAGAGGAAGAAACGCTACATGATATATCAAAATTACAAGACCAAGTGCAAAAAATGCCAGCCTCACAAAAGCTAACAGAAGCTAAGATAAATTGCATGGAATCTAAGATAAAGGGAATGGAAGCTAAGAAGGATGATTGGAAGAAATATTTGAAGACAGAGATGGACGATTTGAAGACAGATTTGAAGACATACATGGACGAATTGAAGATAAATATGAATAAATCGCTACAAGAAATTGTCACTAAGGGTGAAAGAGTAGTAAAGGAAAATCATGATGAGAACAAAAGAAATGTTAATCATGATTTGATAGACTCTAATGTGGGATTGAAGACCCATCATATTCCAAAAATCGATATGAGGAAGTTTGATGGCAAGGATCCCGCAACATGGATATTACAGATGGAGCAATTTATCGATCTCAATAGTATGCAAAACACACAAAAGGTACGTATGGCAACTTTATATTTGGAACCAAATCAGTTTGTATGGTATGAGTGGCTTTCCTCTTGTAAACAATTTATCACTTGGGCAATTTTTACGGAAGAATTGATGGCACATTATGAGGATACAAAAAGCAACACTTTTTTTTAGCCAATTGATAAGTCTCAAACAAAAGGGTTCAATAATGGATTATATTGAGGAGTTCCAAAAATTGAACATAAGGGTAAAAGATATTCCAGAGGAGCATAGGATTGATGTGTTCATAGGTCTTTAAAGGATAATATCCAACATGATGTTCGCCTTTGGGAACCTGATTCATTAGAGAAGGCATTCAGGTTAGCAAGAAAAATGGAAAGCAAAATTATGGAAACCAAGAAGCATACCACTCACAACTATAAAGATGAAGTGTAGTCCCTAGTCTTCCACAACCTATAAGGTTGACACCACGACAATTGGAAGAAAAAAGAGAAAAAGGTCTTTGTTACAATTGTGATAGTAAATACACTAAAGGTCAGAAGTGTGCTGAGAAGAAATTATTCTACATAGATTGTGAAGAGGAAGAAGAAAAGGAGCAAGAAAGGTCAAAAGAAGAGGATATACTCCAGGAACAAAGCCTAGATGAAGAACAAATGAATTTGACGATATCTTGTTATGCATTGGCGGGAATTACCACTCCTCAAACCATCAAGATAGAAGGAGAAATCAAGAAGAAAAAGGTAATAGTGTTGATTGATTAAGGAAGTACCCACAATTTTATTCATTGTAAGGTAGCAAAAGAATTGAATTGCTTCCTATATCCAGTGCCAGAGTGTCAAGTGATGATTGCAAATGGAGGAACAATAAATTGCTCTGGAAAATTCCATAATGTCAAGTTATCCATGGGAGAATATGTATTGACTAGCCCAATGCTTTCCATTCCAATGGCAGGTGCTGATATTGTACCAGGAGTCCAATGGCTACAATCCTTGGGTACAATAGCTTTTAATTTTCAAGAAATTTTCATCAAATTTTCTATGAAAGGAAAGGAAGTTGAATAAATGGGTATTGTAGGGAAACTAGGAAAGGTAATAAGCTCTAATGTTATGACAAAGCTTCTTAAAAATGAGCAAGGAGGTGTAATTGCACAAATATGTTCGCTAGATGTTTCCACATCAGATTCATCTATTTCTCCAAATCTCCAAAAAGTCCTGGACAATCATTTCAAGGTATTTGAGACTCCCAAAGGTCTCCCACCTATGCATGATCATGATCATGTTATTCATCTGATTCCAGGAAGTGTTCCTCCAAACATCAGGCCGTACAGATATCCCTATGTCCAAAAGAGTGAAATTGAACGTATGGTTGCAGAAATGCTAGAGGTTGGTATAATTAAACCAAGTCAAAATTCTTTCTCTGCTCCAGTAGTATTGGTGCACAAGAAGGATGGATCATGGCACATGTGTCTAGATTATAGGGAGCTCAACAAGCTCACTATTAAAGATAAGTTTCCCATTCCTG
>APFE031387796.1:5845-33259 GCA_000404065.3 Pinus taeda | reverse complement strand
TATTATCTAGTTCTTTTAACAAATCTTCCTTATTTACACTTTGAATTATTTTTGCATATCAGTACCATAAAATAATGAGCAAGAAAAACAGACAGTTGCATCAAAGAACACCAGATATAAGGTGGAAACCCAATGTGGGTGAAAACCACCTGCTGCAATATGTCTCTATCTTCTTTCAAATTAGAAACTCCTTTTTACAATGGTCTTGTACTGGTGCAGTCCTTTACCAGTACGCAGGCTACAACCTGCAGAGAGCTACAACTCTCTCTCGTTTTCCAGTCTCTCCTGGAAGGGAGCTACAACCCCCTACCTCTTTTCAAGGACCACTTTTCATAAATTTTCAAACTGGATCCATATACATCATACGATCATCAATTACATGTAAATTACACAGTCAGCTGCAGTAATCAGATCAATAATAACAGAACTAAACCCAGAACACCTTTTCAATAGAAAAATCCAGTCAACAGAAGATCTTAAGACAGATACACAGTTTTCTTTTCACTGGCCTGCGTTGCTACGCACTTCACCCTCTGCTTCTCTGCGTATACCCGTAGAGTTCCTTCTGCTGCACTGCGTGACCACGCACTGCTTCTTCTACTTCGTTGCGTACAGTACGCACCCAAATGCACTATCGCGCCGCGTACTGCCATAGTAGGCACGCACCCAGAAATACTATCGCGCCGCGTACTGCCACAGTAGGCACGCACCCAGAAAGACTATCGCGCCACGTACGCTTACTGTGCGTACGCACCTGAACCACTGTCGCTTTGCGTACCCATGCACTGCGCCTTCATCGCCTCTGCGTACCCACGCACTGCCCCTTCATCGCCTCTGCGTACCCACGCACTACCCCTTCGTTGCCTCTACGTACCCACGCACTCGCACCGTTAATCACCTGCGTACCTCTGATTAGGGCCGAAATACAGTCAGATGCTCAGATCTGATCTTGCGCTCGAGAGATCACCCTTCACAGATTCGCCTTCAACTTCTCTTTTATATATCAAGCTTTTAAACTGAGAACCCAATACTTCAGATCTTAAGATGTTCAATTTTCAAAAGATACTCAAGCCAAATGATCTCCTTTGCTTTATATAGGCAATCTCTTCCTCAAATCATGGATCAATACCATGGGCCAAAACCATAATAACACAATACCGTCGGCTAAATACCAAGGGTTAAACATAAGAAACCCCACGTGAGTGCGCTTTACTGCCTTGAAGTGTGTGCACTGGGGTACGCACCTCATGAATGGGTAACCTGCGTGTCTGGACGCAGTCCCTACACGGCGTACCTGCGGGTACGCATTTTCTGAACTGTTCTCCTGCGTACTTCTTAATTCTCATCATATTGAGAGCCATGCCATGGGTGTTGCCATCAAGTACAACATCTGTAACATATAACCAGACCAGGAACATAATGCCAACAGAGAGTTAGTCACCCATTCAGATTGTGGTGAGCTGAATGGCTGGCCTTGGTACGGTCTGTCAGTTGAGGGTGTTGTTGTTTTGATTGGTAGGGATTAGGGTTTTAGGTGGTAGTTTTTACTCGGTCCATGGATCCACTTGGATGGTTGTAATCTATGTAAATTATTTTCTGATTTAATGATAATGAAGGTACGACTCTTGCTTTAGCAAAAAAGAAAGGTGGGGACCATGGTTAGATGGCGGAGTTTTTAACCATTCACTAAGGTTTGGTGAGTTAAAAGGGGGTCGGGAAATTATAACGTGGGGGATTAATAAAGCAGGACTTTAGGAAATAATTTAGGATAAAGGGGCTTTATGGGTTTTTAAGGGGAAAAGGGAAATTAATAAGGGGGGGAGGGGGAGTATTATTTGTGATGGGAATGTGTTTCACACCAGGGAAAAGGGGTTTTGGGAAGGGGGATTTTTTTTTTTTTGAAGGGTAAGGTCTAGAGAAATGTATGAAACAAAGGGATAAAAGGTCAAAATGAAAGGAAAGGGTTTTTACAAGTAATTAAGGGATAGTGAGGGGAAATTAGCAAATAAGTATGTGGGGGTGTAGTGAAATGAGTGGAAATTAGTAAATAAGCTTTAGTGAATGTCATTTCTCTTTCACAATTCCTCCTGCACATGAAACATATGATTAATCATGATGAATGTACTTTTGACTTAGAAACCTTGTGCATTCGCAAAACTTCGTCTAGCTACCTTTATTTACCCTAGCATTTTCTCTTCATTCATTGGGTACATTTGAGCTTGCTGACCCTTTATTTATTTTTCTTTGATAAGCAAACTATCTAATTCTAACCTTATAACATCCAATGGCTCATATTAAATTGATGAGCTCATTATTATTCTCTACCTAACTACTGATCTGCCAAGATTAAATAGTTTTCCTAGATATTTATTCTCTATCTATCAAAATGAAATTTAAAGCATGAATGAATCAGGATGAAACAATTTGACCATCATGGATTGTTTCATTTTTGACAAGCTACACACAATCTTATTTGCAAAGTGAAGTAAAAGGAGTGGAGTTTTCCCGGCTGCGGGTGAACAGTAAAGGCATTGGTACAGAGGCGGGCTTCCCACTGGGCAAGTGGCAGCCCAGACCCGCCATCTGTCATGTTAATTTATGGGCCTGCCACCCCCATCGCGTTAAATTGAAGGCGGGTATTAACTATACCCTGCAACGAGCTGCCCATTGCATAATGTCTAGCCCACGTTCTGGTTCTCCAGCGATCGATTTGCAGTTGTTTTGCGTTGGTTTTCTCATGGCCTAGGTCGTCGCTCCGTAGTATATTAACTGCAAGCCTGTGCTGGTAATTCATTTCGTTAAGTCCGTTCTGTTTGATGTCTGGCTTTGGGGTTATTGTTTGTGTGGTTTGCAGCTGGTTTTTGGGTCCTGGAAGCGGTCTCAGAGGTTTAGACCTCGGCCCTCAACTCAGAAGGCCTTGGTCTCTTCCTTTGAGTGCCCTGGACATACCGTCTGTCAGTATTATGCTCCTGTGATTTTTTATGGTTGGCTCTCAGTGTCTATTCTTGCTGCGCCCCTTTGTGTTCCCGCTGCTGGGTATCTCCTGCCTTTTGTGCTCCTGCAAGTTTTCACGTCTCTAAGGGCGAGTTCTAGGCTCTTTGTGCCTTTGGACTCGAGGAGACATTGCTCTCTGTGCAGACTCCGCTCTAGTTTCACTTCTCATTTCACTCCAGAATGCCGCGAGAGCGGCTTCGCCTTATTAGCCGTAGGGGCGGGTCTCGGGGAGGCTCCAGAGGTAGAGCCAATCCTCAGCGCTCCTCTCACTCCACGGAATCCTTCTCAGATGGAATTGACTCACGAGTGCAAGGCGAGGCCGAGGGAGAGGCAGAGGTCGTGCTCGTGCTGCTGTATGCGTGCATAGCTCGCATCCCTCTACTCGATTTTGCTTCCCCTGTTCCCTGGATAATTCAACGTACTATGTATCTGTTCGAATTGAGAAATGCGATAATGCAGTACCACCAGAAGTCTCTGAGGAACAAAGGCCTCCTTCTCCAGTCCTTTGTCAAAGAGCTCAGCCTGTGGAAACCTCGGGTGTGGTGGCGGGTCCAAGCGAGCCGGCTAAAGACGACGCTCCATACACAGATTCAAGCGTGTCGGATCACTACGGATGCAGGATTGTGGAGGAGCAGCCCTCCACCTCTGTGGATGTTTAAGCCTGCCTCTAGGGCGTTTTCGTCAAGACATGGCCCAAGATGGTGGTTTTGGCGGTTCAATTATGTTTGTCTGGTAATTTCCATTCTCAGCCTTCTTCGTGGGATAATTTTTGACAAGCTTAAAAAATGCTCAACTCGGTTCAGGTCGGAAGCGGTCCTCATTGACACCTATGTTTGCTGCTATATTGTAGACTGTCTCACTCTCGGGATTAAGTCTGGGACTGTTAGTAATGTCTGGGTCATTTTGTCTATCTCTCAGTTGGTTCCGGATTTTGGCAATCTGTTGGTCTTCCAGTTATGGTCTGTGACAATTGTCTGTCCTCTAATTCTCAAGGTTCTGTTTCAAGGGTCGTTTCACACTCCGGTTTCAAGCTCTGCTAAATCCATCTCAGTATGGTGAATTTTGAGGCCTGCCTCGATGTAATCTTTTTGTAACCCTTTGTATAATAATAGAAGTAGCCTAATTTACAAAAAAAAAAAGGAGTGGAATTTGAATTTTCACACTTTCATGATCTATTCCTATCTTTTTTGGGGGTTCATATTTTTTACTTTTTTGATCTTTTTCTTTCTTTTTGTCCTTTGATTATTCTTTTAGGACATACCCTCTTTACATTTTTTAATTTTAATATGGGAAAACATTTTGCAGAAAGAAAAAGTATGTACAATATGACAATACTAACCATAGCCAATTCAAAATTATGAATCCTATTATTATAGGACCCTAACAATGGCTCCACATGGGGATGGCATTTCCTGGTGAAATGTCAAGAACTTTAAGATCAATAGCCTTTGAAACTTTGGTTGTGGTTGCCTTGTAACTGCTCTTTTGTGATATTCTTTATTCATACTTTATGATGGTACACCTTTCAAAGCTCAAGGCCTTCTCTTCGGGCTTCAACTTCAAAATATTACCTTCCAATCCAATCTAAAATTTGCAATGTTATATGCAATAAGCAAAGTAAACAAATGTAGTAATGTTAATCTGTGGATAAGTACAGCTTCAACATTCTACCATTGACTGGTCCTCCTAGTATATCTGTTCCATCTAACTGTCTCAAGAAAAATGCATTGTTACCTCTATAACCATAAATGATGTAAGGGCCTTGCCATAGGAAATAAAATATACCATGTTTGTCCTTTTCTTCTCTTCTAGATTTCCATTTGAGTACTTTTTCACCTGTGGAAAAATAATAAGCTTTGGTTTTCTTGTCAAAAATATTTTTGATTTTATCGTGGATCACTTGTGATTTGACGTAGACTTATTCTCTGGTTTGTTGTAAGTGTATTGTCTGATTTATCCTCCTTTGGATATCATTTGGTTCTAATTGCAACTCTTGAATCATTTTCATCACTGGTACTCCTAAAGAGGATGGAAAAACAACATCCATTCCATATACTAGCTAGTAAGGAGATGTACCAATGGACTTTTGGGTAGTCAGTTTGTCTACCCATAAGGCATTAACCAACTTTTTGTTCCAGGTTTTCTTATTGTATTTTAAAAATTTCTTGATGATATTGACAAGGCTTTTGTTTGAAGATTCTACAAGTCCATTACCTTGAGGGTAATAGGTAGTGGAATGGCCAAGGGTAATGTGATATCTGTTACAAAAGCCTACCATTTTATTGGATTTGAAAGTAGCTGCATTATCAGTAATGAGATTTTGGGGGCATCCAAATCTTGAAAGGATATTTCTATCAAGGAATGAGATGATGACAGAGTCTGTGGCTTGTCTAGAAGGGATGGCCTGTATCCATTTAGTAAAGTAATCAGTGGTTGTCAAAATCCATTTATGTTGGGATGAGGAGGATGGGTGAATTTCCCCAATGAAGTCTAAACCCCATTGTTGAAAAGGCATTTATGTGGAGATGGTTTTGAGAGGTAATAGTAAGAGCTTCCTTTTGCCTTCAAATATTTGGCACGTGTGATAGGAGGTCACATATTTCTTGACATCTGCAAAAAGGGTGGGCTAGTAACAACCTGCCCTTAAAATATTATCTTCAGTTGTTTTCTAGAATAGGTGTCCTCCACAATCTCCTGCATGAAATTCTTGCATAACTTTGTGAGCTTCATATTTTAATAAGCAATTCAATAAAATACCACCATTATCTTTCCAAAATAAAGCATTGTTTATGGTACAATATTTCATTGATTTCATTTTAGAAAATCTAGCTTTAATAAAACAAATATAATACCTGCATACCAAGGTGAATCTATGAAAGCTTCACTTATCTGTGAAGTCGCCATCTCTTCTTGATCATCTAGGGTGCCAATGAAATTTATATCTAAGGTCTGACAGTTCAATTTAGCCATGATTTTAGCTAAGCCTTGGCCTTTGATAAGTTTTGTAGGCTTTATCTCTATGTCATATTCCAAAATGGTGGCATTCCATTTGCCTCTCTTTCCTTTGGGCCCATTCTGTGTCAAGATGTCCTTTACTACTGAATTTGGAACATAAGCAATGATGTGTGAGTACAATATGTACACTCTGAAAGCTTTGATAGCTTTCACTAAAGGCAGTGCTTGTTTTTCCATTATGTTTTACTTTAGTGTAGCATCTCTCAAAGATTTATTGAAAAATTCAATAGACTACTTAGAGCCTTGATCATTCTTTTGCAACAACACTGCTGCAATAGTATGTTCTAAAGCAAAAGAAAAAATTATAAAATCTTTTTTGAAATTAGGACTTATGAGAACTAGAGTTTTAGTAAGGGCTTCTTTGATTGCCTTGAAATACTGTTTAGCCTCTACTGTCCACTTAAGTGTTGAATCTTTCTTTAACATGTTATTTAATTCTCTGATTAATTATACTAAGTTAGAAATGAATCTCCTAAGAAATTTTATTTTTCCTAAGAATGATTGTAATTCTTTGATGTTTCTAGGATGAGTGATGTTTATGATTGTGTCTATTCTAGTTGGATCTATTCTAATTCCATATTTTGATATTATGTGTCCCAAGAGCTTACCTTCTTCTAGACCAAAGAGTGTCTTTTTGGGATTCAAGGAAATGCCAAATTTTCTACATTTACTAAAAACTCTTCTTAGGTGATCTAGATATTCATTATCTGATTTGGAAAATACTGTGATATCATCTTGGTAAACCACTAAAAAGTCATGGATTTCTTTTGTAAAATTTATGTCCATTTCTCTTTGGAATGTGGCTCCAGCATTCATTAATCCAAAAGGCATCTTCAAATACACGAAAGTACCCCAGCGAGTGGTAAATGCAATCTTTGCTTGATCCTCTTGTTGAAATAAGATTTGTTTGTATCAAGAGAATCCATCAAGCAATGAAATTTTGGATGACCCTACTACCCTCTAGAGAATGTGGTCCATCTTAGGCAGAGGGTAGTTATCTTTTAATGACACTTTTTTCAAGTTTATAAAATCAACACAGAGTCTGATTTCTCTTGTTTTCTTTCTAGTAGTGACTAAATTAGAGACCCAATTTGAGTATCTAATTGGTGCTATGATTTGTGCATCATACATTCTTTTTACTTCTTTTTCAATTAATGGCATAAGAACTGGATTAATTCTCCTAAGCTTTTGTTTAAAGGGTTTTTGATCTTCTTTGATGGGTATCTTATGTTGAATAATGCTGGTATCATAAGACTTAAGGTCTTCAAAACTCCAGCCAAAGATATCTTCAAACTCTCTGAATAGACTTATGTATTTCATCTTTTCATTTGGAGGTAATGCTTTGGATATTTTGATAAGCTTGGGTTTTTCTTCTGTTCCTATGTTACATTCTTCTATGTCTGCTCTTAAAGGCTCCATTTTTGGTTTCCTAGCTACATCAATCAAACAAATCTTCTAATGGAACTAATCCCTTAGCCAAAAAGTTACTTTTCAGGCTCAAAATCTCAGAATCATCATTGATTATTTCTTTCATTTCTAATTTTTATAAGTTATCTATTTCTACTTTAGTGAATTTAATGGGTTTATATACATCTAAAGAATTTATATCTAACTCATTTTCTATGATGTTATCTACTTTACAATCAGTATCTAAATTACATTTTTGAAACTCTCCTTCAAGATTCATGAAATCATAGATTTGAGAATCTTGTGAAAAAATTTTCCAATATTTCAAATTTTCAGGTATAACTGGTATGTGTCTTATTTCTGTTGTATACTAGTTGTTGGGCTGAAATGGTAATTTGCAAGTGCTAGCAAAAGTAGCCAAATTGTGAGCTTGCGTGTTTTGTTTCCTAGGAATAATAACAAAATCAGTTTCAAGAAGGTCCTTGATCAAATCTAGGAAAGTCTCGCTATATTGGGTAAGTCCAGGATTATTCACAGATTATTCTCCTTTAAATTTTTTTATGATCAATTCTGAGTCTCCCATGATATAAACTCTCTTTCTTCCAACTTTTATAACAATTTGCAGTCCTAAGATTAGAGCTTCATATTCTACCATGTTGTTTATGCATTTAAAGTTTAATCTAAAAGCATGACCTTCAAAATGATTATTTTCCATGCTGTGAATCCAAACTCCTGCACCTGCTCCTAATCTATTTATAGAGCCATCAAAATCTAAATGCCATGGAGACTCATGAAATATGTTTTCACTATTAGGTGCTTTATATTTTTCTTCTACAGTTGTGATTTCATGTTTGTCATTGTCTGGATTATACAAGATAAATGAGTCCATATTAGAATGCACGGACTATATAGGGTAATTCTATGGTTTTTCTGAACTACTTACCATGTATTTCATCAAGTTTTCTCTGTAAAGTTTTCTTTGCTGACCAAAAATAGAGATGGTAGCATATGACATGTCTAACTATAGAGATCCCTGCAATTTTTGTCCCCATTGTAGAAATTCCCACAGTAGATCAACAGATTATGCAATATACTAAAACACAATACAAGATCCACTTCTACAACACTTTGTAGAAGCTTAATTGAATTGAGAAAGATCAAGAGAACACATATAACTGATAAGAAGAAATCAATCACATATAACACAAAAGAAATAACCCGAGGAAAGCCTCAACCTAAAACCCCAACTCTGTATTATCATACAAGTGGAAATATAGTCTGGATTACAAAAAGAATCAACTCACAAGCTATCATGCTCTCTCTTCAATCCCTCTGCTGCTTATAGACAGTTGAAGGCCTCTCTCAAACCTTCTCCTCTGCCCTCCAAGCCTCCTATTTCTTTGCACAATTTTCCTTGGGGTCCAGTGCAACCACTTGTGTGAATTGGCCTCTTCACACACTCACTAACCTCTGATCCAACTGTTATCACTTAGAACTAAAAGTTTGATGCATATAATTGCCTGTCCTAGTTTGATGACAAAGGTCTGTGTTAAAGTTGGTTTCATTTTATTTTTCTCACTTAGGATTTGGAGTTTTAAAGGTTTTTAACTTAAATCATACTCCACTCCTATTGGTTCTCCTCCACCCATCATTATTCCATAGTCATGTCTTGTCTATGCCAAGTCAGCATAATCTTATTTGCCCATTTTGCAGCGCAATCATGGTCTAGCAGTTTTGCAGCGCGTCATGATTAAGCAGTTTCGCAGCGCATCATTAAAAATTATAACTAACAGCGCTGCGAAATCATGGATTCGTGCATATCGCAGCGAATCTTTCCCGAAATGTCAAGTCCGTAGGTGAGTCATCATTCGTGTCCACTCATGTCAGTCTGCGTACCTCTTGTATCATGTCTGAACGTTCATTTTCCACTACTCCACCAATAGAATGTTGATATGCACAGAAATATCATTCCCAAGAGATTTTACCGTGCATAAACCGTAATGATGGTCGTAAGTGCTGCATGAGTGACCAGTCGGCCGATTATGTAGTGAAGTGTTTCAATTTGAATTTCAAGCGAGGCTGATTTCAAGCGAGCCTGTTTACAAGCGAGGCTGAGTTAAAAAAGGAGCCGAATCACCATCTCGACCGGAGCTGTTAGAATTTGGCTGAGAAGATCTCAAAGGAAAAATGGAGAGAAAAGAGCACAGATCCGGTAAATGTCAGAGGAATGAACCTGAAGGCCTGGACATAACGTTGAGGGATGAAGGTGTGAAGAAAGCGTTCAAAGATGCCGGGTGCTGGAACTTTTGTAAAAAACTACAAGGAGGACATGCACAGGTAACTAAGGAATTTGCACTAAATTTCACTAGTTTGAATTCAAAGATAGCCATGTTAGAAGTACAGGTTTCCCCAGAAGTAATAGCTACTGTAACAGAGATCCCAAGAGGACGGGAAGAATGGTTCAAAAATTTTAAATTTGATATGAATCCTTATAAGGAGTTTTTAAAAGAGGCATATGTAAATGAAGACTTAACAAAAGCAGTGCCCAGGAATTATGTCAAGGAACATTATGCTCTTCTTCTCACCTGCATACAGAAATATTTGACCTGTGAAGGAAGGTACAATAAGGTTTATTCTTACCATTTTAAACTGCTCTTGCATTTCATCGGGAAAGTCTCCATAGACATTCCGTTTTATTTATTTCGCAGTTTGAGTAAGATGTGTGATAAGGTGCAGCTGAGGAAAGAGGACTATGAAACCTCTTTATTTCATCATGGTTTGATTAAGTTGCTAGTTTTAGATGGCTTCCAAAAGATAAGCAGAGACTGGAATTCGTTTATTTTCATGGCTGGATTCCAAAGCAAGACTGGCCTTACTCCACAACCAGCCAGAGAATTCACCATAGCTGAGCTTCAAAAGGAAGTAAGAGCTAAAAAGCAAACCAAGTCATAGCTAAGAAAACAAGTGAAGCCACTAATCATTCAAGAACAACCTCAGCAATCAACAAAGGAAAAAACTCAGGGTAAGAAGACTGTACCTGAAACAAGCAAATCTGAAGCAGTCTCAAGGGTAAGGACAAGAAGCCAAATAAATAAGGAAAAAGGTAAAGCTATAGCTGTTGAAGAGAGCCCAGTGTCTAAGGCAAGCTTGAATGATTTATTACAGACCATTGAATTAGAGCAGTCTAAACCAGTTCAAATTGATTTGACACAGTCACCACAAGAAGGTAACAAGAAGTCTAAAGCCTCAAAAAGGCTTAAATTCGATGAGCCAGGTGAAGAATTTATTTTTAAACCCAGAAGACCTATTACAAGGAAGCAAGTAAAGGAAGCGCTGCCAAGAACAAAGGAAACTGGGAAAGTTAGGCAAAAAGATACAAACAGAACAGTCATCACATCTCAAGGAGATTATATAGCAGCCATGAAAAGCCAAATAGAAGCAGCTGAAGATGAGATTAACCAACTGAAGAAAGTTGCTAGAGACCTGAAGGCACAGCTAGGCCAGTTACCTACTAAATGAATTTTCTTTTCAGGAAAGGTTTTGTTCCAAATTTTGTTAATTTTGCTTAGTCTTATTGTTTTGAAGACATGTAAATCCCTACTATACATATGAAAAACCAAAGGGAGTTTTTGGCAATCAGATGTTTGGGTGATAAAGATTTCGGGTCAAAAGCAAGCTGTTTTAAATAAAACAGCAGTTTCATAGCGTGCTACGAAACTGCTGTAGGTGATGATTTTAACGCAGAGCGGCTGTTTTGTATTATGAACGGGAATTTTGAAAGAGAGACACCTTAAGGGTACACAAGACATCAGATGGAGCTACAATAGCCATTCAGACCAAAATAGGTGTCCATTTAAAAAGGTGAAATATTTTAACCCAAGTCTAAATTTCTGTTATAAAGTCCCTTTATCACCGTTCAAAAGGCATTAAAAGATTTGCATACAAGGGGCTTTTTCCTGCACACATGTCCATCAATGCAGCCTACAGCACATCAAAAACGTGGCAGTGTTCCATATCTTGGGTTATTAAAGGCTGGAAACATGTTGTTATACATTCGAGCAAATTGAGGAAAACAGGAGCCGAGAAGCAAGGGACATCTCCTAATACTACTGGGCAGTTAAAGATTCAGCGTTCAAGGTCAATATGGAGCATTAAACATCCAGCTTATCCAAATCGAAAGAGGACCAGGTGTCAAAGAACAAGGAGAAGCTACTATTGAATGGAAAATGGAGTTAGAGTCATAGTTAATTTAGAACTCTTTTAAAATTCCAGTCAGCACTTTATTGTATTTAATAGTTAGTTAAATAGCTGATAGGTGTCATTAGAGATAAAGATCGAGTTATTAAATTCCCCTCATGCTGGAGGAGGAAACTCGAATTAGTTAGAATAAGGATTCTATATATAGCTGAAACAGCAATGTAATGAGGGTTGGAAATTTTATAACAGAAGATTGTTTTGGCTTATGTAAAGACCCATTTTCAGTAATATAAGTTGTATGTTTTTCTTCTCAGGATTCATGAAGGATTTCCATGTTCAGAATATGTGATTTGTTCTTTCCTTAATGTCTTTTACAGTTGCATGGATGTGTAATCACTCAGAATTCACTGATTGTGCTCTGATTTCCTGTATGCATTTATGAACTGTGGTTTTATGTGAGTTGTGTTCTGAACATCTAAATGCTAAGTGCCTTGACTTCTATGAAAAGGCAGTATCACTATTTACTGAAGTATAATTGACTCCATAGGCCCAATGGAAACTTATGTAATGTTTATCCAGCCTTCATATTTGTTAATGTTATTCCACAAGAGTTAGCCATCTTATTATTAGTCAAAATCAATAACCCTTTGAGAGAGCCCTCTCAGGCTAAGGAGGCTAAGCCTTAGTCAAAAGATTGGTTTGAAATAGTTAACTTGAAGTCTTCCTGGTTTGCAGCCTTCCAGGGTCTGATTTTGGGATAACAGGTGGAAAGGGTGAATTTGTGGTCTCTTTAATTTGCCTAATAAACCTTAAAAAATTCCAACAAAATTTTAACCATTTGGGTCATAAATTTTTTTGCATTATTATTAAATTTCGGGTGGCAGGCCACCATCCTCCAACAACAATGATTATTATTAAAATAATATGGGTTGGGCCACTAGGAGACCTAGGCCTGCCCAAGCATATGGAAAATGACGTTGTTAAATATATGTTATAATTATATGGTGGGTGGGCCACCCCCAGCAGACCTGCCCAACCAACCAAGTCATATGTATTACAGTGGGGATGACGGGGATCGAACCCACCTGGCCTGGTGGGCCGACATGCCAATCAAGTGGCCCAAATGGCATGCCATAACACACCATTCAACAATCAATGAACTGTCTCTCCAAGGAACCTTTGCATGTTAAGAAAATAATTCCACTCCAACTCTGGGTGCGACAAGTTTTGACCCCGGTCCGCCCATATCCTAAATGTCGTCGCCACCAATGGGCCAATGACCCAACATTGGTAAGTCCAAACGATGTATTTGATATAAACTTTAATAATTTTCCCATTCAACCAACGAAGAGTGGAGTGGAGGTGGAGTGGAGTAGAGGTCCAGCAATTCATTGACATAATACATGTAGATGCCCCCTCATCAATAATTGTTCGATGAACAATTTTTTTAAGGGCTTTCACTTGAATGAGGAAAGTGAATAAAGGCCACAAGATTGGAATCCGTTGGGCCGATCGCACATTTTGCTGATAATAGAGCCTGCTTTTGGGAGGGGAAATTTTGCAGTACCTCAAGTGTCGACATAGCGGACAGCGATTAGGCCAGGTCCTCTACTATATTGTAATTTTGTGCTGCTTTGGCATGAGGATTAAATGTCGATTTGTGTACTACTCCCTTTGGCGGATTTAATGTTAGCTCAAGAATGATGGGTGGCACAACTTTGGTCGAAATTGTTGTCGAACTATTAGGTTGATCAGTAACCTTGTTGTTCGACAGTTGTGGATTCCCGTAATCTCTATTCCTTGTCGATATCAAAGCATCATTTTGTTGTTTTGAAATGGAAAACATAAGTACTTGGGATGGGGAAGCATTGTCACTAGAAACCAGATTGGTTCCTGGGTTTGGAAACGGATCAGTCAATACTGATGAGGTTTTTGAATTCTTAAAGAACTTCTTAAGCTCAGCTTTATGTAGACAATCTTTCATCCAATGATCCTCATCGCATATAAAGCATGGATGACTAGGTTTCCTTTCTCCAGAAGGGTTTGCAGAAGATTTTTCAGGAGACGACTCATCATGTTTCTTCTTTTTCCCTTTCTTTTTCTTCTTGCCTCCTGGTTGCTTTGGTTCTTTGCCTTTGTCGGTCGACACGGCATTAACCTCCGAGGTCAGAAGTTCCTTATTTACATTTTGACTAGAAACCGTACGGGATTTCTTTAATGTAGCCTTTACAGTTTTCATGCTAGTCATACCTAACATGCCATCACGGGCATGAGAGTATTTGTTTGATTCAGGAGGAGGAGGAACGAAAAACTCTGGTCTAGGAGCATCAGGGATTCTATCGTAGAGCATGCCAGACTGAGTATAGATCAAGTCTAGATATTGCGCACGAGAAATGACTTGCTCTTTAGTGACGACCCCTCCCTTTGCCACATCTTCTGTAATAGAAGCTAACAATGAATTAATAAACCATTCAGCTAGCAGTTGATTAGGAACATATGTTTTTACCATTCTACGACGACGTCGCCACTCATGAATATGATCAGATATGTGAGTGGTTGTCGTTTGCTTGAAATTGGTAAGAAGCTCCGTTCCTATTTTGTACCTTATTAGTAACTAAAAATGGGTTAAAAAGGTCGTGGCAAGGATGTTGAAGTTATCGAATGAAGCCCTAGGCAATTCGATGTACCATTTTGCTGCCATACCAGTTAACGTTTGTTGAAAAAGGTGAAGCCTAATCGAATCATCATTGAGAGTGTTGGATGAACACCACAGTGAAAGGTCATAACATGATTTGATATGTCTTCACCCGTATTTCCATTAAATTTAGGAATATCTGACAGAAGTTTATGTCGAATCACCGGCCACCAAGGGGCATAAGCAATTGGATCGTTTGTTAGCCGATCTAGATCCGGTAACTCTAAAGTCGCCACGAAGGGAAACTGTTGATTCAGGTTCGGCAAAGCATACCCATGATCAGATGGGATTACCTGAGCAATGGGTCTTTGCATACCAGCATAATGCATTTGATGCTGCTAATTTTGGTAAGGTTGATGGGTATAACCATTATGATATGATTGACGTTGACCGTTTTGAATATATGGCTACCCATTACCCGCCAAGCTTTGTTGCTCAGGTCCTCGATAAGCTTGTTGGAATTGTGGTTGTTGATATTGTACCAGCCATGGTTGTGAAGCCATTTGTTGTTGTCCAATACTGGTTGTCTGACCAAGATGAGGGGTAATAGTATCGGTTTGAGCCTGGGTCACTCCAGTCAAGGAACCACTAATCGGTGATTTTGGTTGTGTCGTGGAGACAAGAGGTTGTTGTATTACGACCTGAGAAACTTGAGGTTGGCATATAGCATGCAACGCTTGTACTTGTAACACCGTCACAATAGCCGATGTAGTGGGGATGTTCGACAAAAGTAGACTCGGTTGCATTGAGTATACAACTCTTGGTTGTTGAGGCAGTATTGGCACCCAATCGCTGGATGTAATTCCAGCTTGACCCAAATTATGTTGTGAACTCTCATATGGTTGCTCTCCCGGAGGGAACAATGAAAGGGTATATTGCCCCCCATATGGTGGCAATCCAATGTTCAAAGGTAAGATGGGCCTCTGCAGATTGGATTCCCCAAATTGACACTGTTGTGAAGGATCAATTTGTTGAGACTCAACATTAGAGATTCCAGATATTATTTCGGATGAACAAATGGGAACAGACCATACTGTCGAAACAGTCCTTGGGTGGACTCCATCTAGCGGTTGAGAGCTAGTTGGGACAGATGGTACACCAGTGAACATTGTTGGAGTAGTAGAAGGAGGTTTTGCTGCTACTGCGTTAGATGACACAATCCTAGATGTCGACGGTTGTTCAGACATATCGAGTTTATCCAAAAGATTTCCTAGCGATTCTACAGGAACTTGCAATGAAGGGAGACTAACTTCTGACGAAGAAGGATATAGGGTGATCCCAGCTCAAAAATGTGATGGAGTATTGGATGGAAGATCCTCCACAATCTCTTCTATAGCAATCAATCCAGGTGGGTGAGGTAGACCGTCAGGTCCATAAAATATTTCTGGTGCCGAAGAAGGTATAGACCCTGCAGTGACAGATGCTGGAGGGATAACACCTTCCGAATCAGCTGGAGATGGAGCCGATTTAGGAATAGAAGTGTTTACTGTTACACCAGGATCAGTTCTAATGTCCTCTTATGACTACGGAACTTCTTCTATAGAGGCAGGGATACTAGAAATGGTTGGAGTAACTGGAGTCTCTGAGGATGTTGGAACATAAGTTCCAAGCAAAATAGGGGACTTTGATCCAGTTAAATGAGTTTGCTTGGTCCGGAATAGTTTCGTTTCTGGAGTCAAAGACAGTTGACTCGTTAGTCTCTGCGAACAACAAGGTTTCGATTGACTTTCTTCCATGATTGCGGATTACTTGATCAACTCAAAATAAAGGGGAAAATGTGATTCGGAATTAAATGAATTTTAGACGCTTTGACACAACTTGCTTTTTCAATTTTTAAGAGTCAAGAAAAAGCTAAAGATGACTCTAGGCGCCTTTGATTTTTAATGAGCCTGAAGTGACAAGTGCTCAGATGGATATTTTCCTTTAAGGAATCTGAAAAGGAACAAATGACACTACTCTGGAAATCTAGACAGAGGGATTACCAAACCAATCGCAAAACTGCATAATACTTTTTACGGTACGGCAGTCAATATTCTCGAATGTTGTGTTCGATGCATTGCGATCGATAGGGCGGCAAACACGGCTTCCTAAGGATAAAGGATGTAGCCTATTGTGGTCTCCCAATATATACTCGATGGTACGTGGGAGCACAAGTCCGTACTGGCACTTTTCATTTCAAAGAGGAGGAATCACCCAACCTACGATGAAAGCGATAGTTACCAGGCTTTATGATGCCGGAATACGTCTCTAGCCTAGACTTCTAAATGTTGTGCGTTAGGTTTCAAATGTTTTATGTTCATTGAATTTATTTTACCATTGATATTCTTAAGAAGTTTGCCTTTAAGGTTCACCACATGATGTAGATATACATTCCTAAAATGCAATCTAAGATGAACCAGTCATTACTCTTCTTTTTGCAATGAAAATCCTAGCTACTAAGGAAAGAGAAGCGAAATTCTTTCAACATAGAGCAAAGAGCACACACTAGATGCACTATCCTAAATCAAAATCAACAAGAAGTCTAAATGAAAATGCACATGCATGTATTTTTTTTTCCACTTTCTTAACGTGTGAATGACAAAAAGAATGCTAAGTACAAATCTGAATCATCTTTTGTTTCAAAGCAACAGTACTAACAATTTTCTCTTCAAAATACGAAAGGAAGACAAAGGTGACACTTTCAACTTCAATTTGAAAACTTCTTTAGACACTTGGAATACTATCAATTCAAATCAAACACAAGAGTAATAGTGTTATCGACCATCAAACAGAATAAGATTCTTTTCTTTGACTGAAAATGACACTTGCGACACTTCCAAATCAAAAGACGACAATTCGCTTAAGCTAATTCTTTATAAAGGAGAACTGTAAATGGCGAAAAATACATAAAAACATTCACAATTATTTGTACAATGGAGGCTGAATAATGTAAAGGAAGGGAGTTTCAACAATGGTATACTGATCACAAACAACAAAAATCCTTAATAAAGTTGAAGGGACTGAAGAAAAACCAAAATATGGAAGCAGAAACAGTCTTATCTGATCATCGCACCTGTAATACAAGGAAACAGGGATGCATCTCACCTACTACAAACGGAAGATGCGATGCATCTAGATTTCCTAAAGGAGACAGTGCGATGGTCCAGGGACAAGACTTTAACTTGGTTTTTGGTCACAGTTTGCAACTTAGTTCAGGGATTTAGGCCGAGCTAATGATAGTCAGTGAATACAAATCATAGGGGCTGATATAATGACGTTACTTGAGCCACCACCAGGGCAATTAGGATGTTTGCAAATCAATTGTTCAGTTTATAAACAAAACCCAGAGATGGACTGAAGCAACATTGATCTACTTTGCACTTACATAGAAAATGTAGTTCGAAGGTTAGCTGGCTTAACGTCAGGCTCCGTCTGTAGTTTATAAAGCAAACAAATATAGACAAGCAAACAAGCTATTCGCTCCCCAGTGGAGTCGCCATTTTGTTATCGGGAAATATAGTGTCCATTCAGAGCTGCTAGTCCCACTAAGATGGGTAGCTATCTTAGAAACAAACAAACTAAAGTTACTTAAGATTTCCTTTATGAGAAGTAGATGAGAGAGAAGCAGAGAGTACCAACCTCAGTCTTTCGCTTGGCTCCTTGCTTGTTTCCTCTCCCCTTTGACGGATCTTTGCCGCTTCTCCCTTGCTTATCCCACTTCAAAGAGCACCTGTAAAGTCAAAGCAGTGTAGTACCATCAAAGCACAGAGATCTACAATCATAAACAATATAGGACCAGATATATATTGACCACACAAATGCATATATCAACTCAAACATACAAGAATGTGGAGGAAAACTCAAATAGATTTGTTGATAGAAAGTAGAAGAGAGGATTACAACCCATTGATCTGACCCAGCGTCATCCTCCCACCATGAAAGACCTACTTCACCTCATGAAAAGCTTAGATCACCCAACACTATGATGTTCCACAAAGAAACCAGCAACACATCCTTGAAAAATACAAGATCCCAACCTTTGGATCTTTGGGATGAGGGATCCATATATAGATGTTTGCAGGTGGGTGAGTCAGCTTCTGGGATTGTGATTAGTGTCATTTCTCTAATAGTTCTCAATTCCACTTGGAGATTTCATGATCTCTTACTCATCCCTGGGCGAATTCAGAGAGGCAAGTGTGACATGAGAAGTTTCTGGAAGATTCCATGATCATCCACCTTGCAAACTGTCTATGCCATTTGTCTACTCTCACCCATCGCACCCTACAGAAGGGTTTTCGAGTATGCATCACACTTTTTGCATGCGGCAGGTGAGATGCATTGCACCCTTAGCACTGAGCAGTCTATACGGTCCAGTTTTGACCAGTTCTAAGTAGTTTTTCATGGAGAACTTTTGGGAGATGATGTAATCAAATGACCTTGCTCCTTTAGGGTATGAAGCAAAACTTTTAGGGACTTAGAAGCCCTTGGTTTATGGACATATGTGATTGGGGTTGCAGTGCCCAAATATGTCTATAACAATGCATCGCACCTAGCTAGTATGAGAGTGAGTATGCATCGCACCTTGACCAAGGAGAAGTCAGTATGGTCCAGTTTTGGCCATTTCTGAGTGGTTTTTTAGGTGGAACTTCTGGGAAATGATGTAATCACTTGACCATGATCTTTTAGGGTACGAAACAACACTTTTAGGGGTTAAAGAGCCCTTGGTTTATCGACATATATGATTATGGTTACAGCGCCCAAATATGTCTATAACATTTGCCCCCTAAAGCATGAGGTCGTAAATCTTCTAATGTCAGGTGAAATGCTTTATCATGAGGATCTGAGGAATTCGAACTAGAAGGTGGTCTGTATAAAATAAAATACAATACATCATCATCATATTATTTTCATGATCTAGCTGAGGCGGGCATTCCCATGCTCGGCTTTATAAATTCATTTCCATGTACATAGGATAAATAATCATCTGTTGTTGTAGACTGGTGATTCCTTTGTATGTAGAGTCATCATCCCTTAGCTTGGATGATCATCTGTGTAGCTTCATTGTACGTTTGATGTCATTATATTCCTAAATATATCGCAGCCCGGATGGATGAAACTATATCCATGGTCTTCAAACTCGTTCAATCTTCGCCCGATGTACAAGTTGGTCCATGTGAAAAGATGTTCTGAAGTCGAACATGGAAAGACATCCCCTGATTACCAGCCAATGATGTAATTTTTTAACAGGTGCAAGAGGAATCACCGATAATGATAATGACCCCCAAGGTACTACAATACAATTCACGTGGTGTGAATATATGATCCGATGTCAAACACCACATAAAATCTTTCGGTCAAAGGCCATTGATGTAAACCTATCGTCAGAAGTGAGAAACTTGCCATTGACGCATGCAAGCTTCAAAGTACTGAAAGGGTTGTTTCTAAGTCAACTTCTTGGATAATGAGTTGATGTCGACAAGAAGTGACCCGTCATTGGAGGGCCTTAATGTATCCCACATCTACAACATGAAATGAAGCAAATGATTTTCTAGAGGTGAAAATTATTTGATGATACAAGGTTCAGGAATGGTAGCCATGAAAAATGGAGGGTGAAGGTATTGCAGTGGAGGAGGCGTTAGCTAGGTGGTAAATACTTTGAATGACTTCTCTTGAACATATCAGCGACACTGAGATGGATTGGTAGCGTTAGCCCCAAAAGATGGATGGTGTGGAGGACCAGTGGTGATATGATCAGTGAACGGAATAACCCAACCTGACTCAATCATGGTGATGGAGTGAAACTGTCATGTTCAAGAGCGACCTGCTACCAATGAAGTTCTTGAAGTTTTCTTCCCTTTTTCCCTAGTCATTACTGACCAGTACCTCTTTATTTTTGTCAAGCTTGAGGAGGATAACATATGCTTATTCTATAATTTTCCCTTTGGGCAAACCTTTCGCTATGTTTTAGCAAGCCTAGTGAGAGTGAAACTCATTCTTGTCTTAGTGGACAAGTTTTTCACTATTGTTTTAACGAGTTTAACGACAAGGATAACTCGGTCCTTTTCATGTTTAAATAGTTTGAAAAGGGATGAAAAGGAAACTCCAATAATCCTTTTTTGTAGAATAATCCCTTAAGTTTGAAAAAGTATAAAATAATATGAAAGGGATGACTTTTCGATCACTTTAGCGAGCCGAAAAAGACAAGCGCTTGATATTTTTGTGGGATGATCCCTCAGGTCCAAAAATATTAAAGTGTATAGGAGGGATGGTGCTTCCCTTTACTTTAACAAGCTGGAAAGGCCAGTAGCTTGGCAATCTTTTCATATTTAACAAGTCTAAAAAGAGCTTAAAAGAGACTCGTTTTTGAGGAACGAGTGATGTTTTCGGGTAGCAACTAGTTCCAGGTAAGTTTGGAACTTCTCAAAACATGGCAGTGTGAAGAGGGTGGTTAACAGAATCACTCATTGCAATTGTACCTCAAAAGGGTAAAAAATCAAGTGGAAGGATATGATCGGCCAAAAGAATGGAGGTGATGGTAAGAACACAACCAAGACTCGAAAGGCTGATAGCAATGCAATCACAGAGGTTGTTTACTAAAGACATGTTTATTTTTTAATGAGCTTGAACCTTGCATTAACATGTGCTCAGAGATTACCACACTTAATCAAGCATAGTAACGTTTAAGATACAACCCATTTTTTGGTTGCAACATTGGAATTCCATCATAATCGACCAGCTCGTAGGCTCCTTTTGTCAATACCTGCTTAACAATGTAGGGGCCCATCCATAATGGTTCGAACTTACCTGCTCCCAATTTATCAGAGTCCTGATTGTAGAGCAGGACCATGTCACATTCCGAGAAGACACGAGGCTTGACATTTTTTCCAAATAGTGCCTTGACACATTCCTTATGTGCTTTGCTAGCCAACACGGTGTCACGACGCATTTCATCCAAGTGGATTAGTTCCAAGAAACGAGCCTCTTCTTTTGAAGTTTCGAGAAGTAGATCGATCGCGAGCTTGAGAGATGAAATTTCACACTGAATTGGTAAGATAGCTTCCAGACCATACATCAACTGAAAGGGCGTAAATCCGGTAACATTTCTTACCGATGTCCTATATACCCATAGAGTCAAGTACAAGATTAAATGCCAATTCTGTTTGTGGACTCCAATCATTCTCTGCAGCATGCGCCTCAGGACTTTGTTGATTGCTTCAACCTATCCATTAGCCTGTAGATAATATGGAGTAGAAATATCATGGGATAGTCCTAATTTGACAGTCAATTCAACCATCATGTGATTTTGAAAGTGTGATCCATGATTTGTGACTATAGCTTGTGGAACACCAAATCTAGAGACTACAAGATTGAAAAAGAAAAGAGCAGCTGTTTCGTCGCTATTGTTTAATGTAGGCATCGCCTCGGACCATTTTGTAAAATATTCGACAGCGACTATGATATACCCATGCCCTCCAGCCGAGGTGGGGTTACATGTCATGAAATCAATGCCCCATTTAGTGAATGGCCCAACAGCAACTACTGGATGCAGTGGTGCAGTTGGTAATCTGGTTTTCAGTCGAAAATCTGACAAGCATGGCAACTTCTGACTGTAATTATGCAATCTTTCAATATTTTGGGCTAGAAGTAACCAGCTTGTAAGATATTTTGTTTACAAGCATAACCAGATAAATGCCCTCCACACGCGCCTGAATGACAATCATTTAGGAGTTTTTCGACCTCCTCATGCCTGAGGCACCTTCATAGAATTGTATCGACACCACAATGGTAAAGTGTATCACCAATGATCATGTAGTCTTTTGCTTGGTACCGAATACACCGTTGTTCTGAGTGAGAGGTGTTTGGCTTAAAAGTTTGGGTTTGGATATAGACCAGTATATCTCCATACCACGAATCGCTTGACGATATCAGAAATAGAGTTTCATCCACGATTGATGCTTTAGATGTCGAATCGTTGGACCACGATGGGAGATCACAAAGTAACTCCATGAAGAATAGATATTTCTTTGATTTAGATTTGGTGAATTCCAGATCAAATTATTGCAAAATGGCTATCCATTTGGAATATTTTCCCCCTAGCAATTGACGTGATAGAATATAGGTCATAGGTTGCAATCTGACATAATGGTAGTTTTGTGAAAGAGTATATAGTGTTGAAACCTCTGTACTGCTTGAACAGCTGCTAGAGCCAGCTTTTCAACATAGGAGTACTTTCTTTCTGTATCATTTAAGTTGCGTCTTAAATAATATACTGGATGTTCTATTCCATTGTCTTCTTGTACTGAAACCATTATGATGGTTGTACCTATAGTAGCGAGATAAAAGTTAAAGTCTTTTTGATAGTCAGGAGCGTACATTAATTATGATTTTACTAGGGAATCCTTTAGAGCATCAAAGGAAGCTTGCGCAACCTGATCCCAGTTGAAGGGTACTTCTTTTTTCAAAATACGTGTATAACCTTTAGCAAGTTCAGAGTAAATTCAGAATGAACCTCCTTAGAAAGTTTGCTTTCCCTTGGAGTTTCTAAATCTGAAGAAAATTTGAAGGTGGAGGCATGTCAATAATTACCTGAACCTTAGATTGGTGAAGTCGAATTCCGTCCTTAAAGACTACGAAACCAAGTAATCAACCAGAACCAAGACAAAACACACACTTGTGTAGGTTGATTTTTATCTTGTAGTGTTGACAACACAGAAATATAGCTCTCAAATGTTGTGGATGATCAGTCTGCTTTCACGAATGAGCCTGTAGATCATAGAGATATGTTTGAACGATGTGCTTGATGTCATGGAAGGTGTAGTTCATTGCCCTATGAAAAGTTGCCCCTGCATTCTTCAAACCAAAAGGTAGTTTACGGTACGTGAAAGTGCCCCACGGACATATAAATGCAATCTTTGATTGGTGCTTTGGGCGGATATTGATTTGATTATATCCGGAAAATCCATCCATGAATGAAAAGATTTCACATCCGGCACATTCATCAATTATCTGGTCGATGAAGGGTGTAGGCTAGTTGTCTTTTGGACAAGCTTGATTTACATCCCTATAATCGACGCACACTCTAATTGTTCCTTGCTTTTTCATCACAGGAACAATATTCGATACCCAATCAGTGAGAGGAACAGGGTAAATGAAACCAGCATGTAAATTTTTTTCAACTTCTGCCTTAATGGCAGCAGCTTTCTTTGGGAGAACTGATCAAATCCATTGTCGTATTGGTTTGACATCTTGATACATCTTGATTTCATGTTCAACGATACTCGAGTCGATGCCTGGCATTTCATGACCATGTAAAGATATCTCTAAATTCGCGAAAGAGAGTGAAGTATATTTCTAACTCTGAAGGAGAATAAATTTTTCCAACATGAATATTCTCTACAACATTAGGTTTGGTTAAGATATTAATGACGATAGTCTCTTCAATATTGGAAAATTTTCGCTCAGAATCCACTGTATTTACAGTATTTGATAGAAAATAAAAAACTTAGGGATGATTAAGGTCGTTGGAATAATCTTCATTGTTCTCTTGAAGATGGGAATGATGGTGGTAATCTTCCCATGGTGCCTCTTCTAGCATCATTGACTGAATGATTCCTTCGTTTGTAGAATGTATATGAGACCAAGGATAGGAAGAGGTGCCATACTCTAGAGACCTGTCTATCCAAACACTCGATGAGTGTTGATTTGGGCTTGCCACCCAGGCCCATAAAATTGATTGCTACAAAATTTCTATGGGGCTTTGGGGTAATACCTGGCAATGATCCATATTATCAAAATGTTCAAAATTCTTCTTACTCTTTGATGATGTAGAAGATATCATATGATAGGTTTCCACTATGGCCACTTCCGCCAGATTACTCGGAGGCGGAAGGGCAAAAGTACCCATTAAGGCAGGGTCTTTTAGGAGGCCTACTCCAACATTTTGAAGTGATGGAGAGCTTCCATGGATCATTGGAATGCTTCCAGTAGCTTGTGAACTATTGGGGAAAAAGGTTAGTTGGTCAACGATTGTAATTCCGCCTTGGAAGGGAAATGCAATCTTTCTAAAATATGTTGACAAAACAGTAGCCATAGCATAAATCTAGGGCCTGCCTTGTAAGACATTGTAGTCAAGGTTTCCATAAATGACCTCGACTTCAATTTCTACTGCCTTTTCCCCCAGTTCAACCTACAAGTTACTTAATATCCCATATGGCATTTATGTTCTTCCATTGAACGCCTTTAATGTCGTTGATGATCGTGAAAAGGGTGGTGAGCCTAAAGTTTCCCAACAACTCATTGACATAATACAGGTAGATTCCCCCTCATCAATGATTGTTCGATGAATAGTTTTGTTGAGGGTTTTAACTTGTATAAGGAAAGCAACTTTTATTTGTAAATAAGTGATGTTAGTTTTTCTTTGAGAAGAATCATTGTATTGTTGGGTGATCTTTCTTTTCATGAGGTGAAGAGGGCTTTGATGCTGGATCAGGCAGTCGGGTTGTAATCCTCTCTTCTACTATTAATAAAGTTATTTGAGTTTTCCTCCATACAATCATGTATTTGTGAATCGTGTTGTTTGTGAATGCAATTGTATGGTCAATGTATTTCTGATTTTGCATTGTTTATGATATTATAGATCGAGATGCTTTGATGGTGTTTTGTTACTTTTTCTCTACAGGTATTCTCTAAAGTGGGATAAATAGGAGAGGAGTGGCAAGCTCTATCAAGGGAGAGAGAAATCAAGCAAGGAATCAAGTAGAAGATCTAGGTTGGTCATATTTGCTTCTCTCTTATCTATCATACATAAAGGAAAATGCAAATTGCTTTGAATGTTTGTTTCTAAGATAGCTACCCATCTTAGTGGGACTAGTAGATCGAAAAGACACTAGTTTTCCTGGAAACAAAATGGCGACTCTGCTAGGGAGCGAATAGTTTGTTTGTTTGTTATTGTTGTTTGCTTTATAAACTACAGACGAAGCTTGAAGTTAGCCAAATAGCCTTCGAACTACTCTTGCTATGCAATTGCAAAGTAGATGAATACTGCTTCAGTCAATCTCCGTGTTGGTTTATGAACTGAACCTCTGACTTACAAGCATCCTAAACACCCTTGTGTTAGCTCAATAACCTCTTAAGATCATACCCCTATACTTTGTTTTTTTTGTCCATCATAGCTCAGCTTAAATCACTAAACTTAGCTGCAAATTTTGAGCAAAAACCCAACTCAATTTCTCTCCCTGACCCATCGCACTGTCTGTAACTAGAAGCATGTATGCATCGCACCTCCCGTGTGTAGCAGGTGAGATGGTATGCTTCCTGGTTGCCATAATTTTGCAACAACACTTCCATCTTTATAGTTGTGAGTGGTATGCTTCCTGGTTGCCATAATTTTTCTTTCCATTTTTCTTGCTAACCTGAATGCTTCTCTAATGAATCAGGTTCCCAAAGGTGAACATCATGTTGGATATTATCATTTAAAGTCACTATGAACACATCAATCCTATGCTCCTCTGGAATATTTTTTTACCCTTATGTTCAATTTTTGGAATCAATGTACTCTATTATTGAACCCTTTTGTTTGAGACTTATCAATTGGCTAAAAGAAGTGTTGATTTTTGTATCCTCATAATGTGCTGTCAATTCTTCCGTAAAAATTGCCCAAGTGATAATTTTTTTACGAGAGCAAAGCCATTGATACCATACAAACTGATTTGGTTCCAAATATATAGTTGCAATACATACCTTTGTGTGTTTTGCACATTATTGAGATCGAAAAATTGCTCCATTTGTAATATCCATGTTGCGGGATCCTTGCCATCAAACTTCCTCATATCGATTTTTGGATTATGGTGGGTCTTCGATCCCACATTAGGGTCTATGAAATCATGATTAACATTTCTTTTGTTCACATCATGAGTTTCCTTTACAACCCTTTCACCATTAGAGACCATTTCTTGTAGCAACTTATTCATATTTATCTTCAATTCTTCCATGTTTGTCTTCAAATTTGTCTTCCAGTTGTCCATCTTAGCTTCCATGCCATTCATCTTAGCTTCCATGCTCTTTATCTTAGATTCCATGCCATTTATCTTAGCTTCTATTAGCTTTTGTGACACTGACATTTGTTGCACTTGGTCTTGTAATTTTGATATATCATGTGGCATTTCTTCCTCTTCTTCATGAGTCATGCTACTGCTTTCAGGTTGCTTACTAGTTGTTTGCATTATATTTCCTCGGGGCATCAGTTACCAATAATAATGCTCTACTATGCCTTTTGAATTATTGAAAATAAATTTTCAAACCAAGCTTAAGCAAAAATTTAAAAGAATCTACACACCTTTTTTCACTTTGTAGGAGCTCGATATTGCCTCTAATGTATCTCTATACTTTCGAATCATCCAGTTCTAAAATTGTGACCTGCAGTAGCCCTCCATGTCCTCTTTCCAATGCCACCAGTCTGATTCAAATTGGATTCTCCAAGGAAGAGTTATGAGAAATCTCCCACAGTGACCTGATTATAGACTAGTTCAGTAGAGCGAACTTGTACGACGTGCCACGAGTCACTGTTTCGACTTTTGGCTCTGAAAAATATATACAATAAACAACAATCCGTCCTCTTTCTACACCTTCTTAAAATTTCAATTCGATGCTCAGAGAGAAATGTATGATGATTTTCCCCAGGTCACCTATTTGGAATGTAATTCAAAAGTCTGCAAAAAGACCATCTTCCTCAGATCATATCTCCGCAAATATAGCGTGAAAAGCTCTGAAATTCGGACCCGAGGTTCAGCCCGATTTCTTATCAAATGGTTTTTTTTTTAGCTTCTGAAATGTCACAGAAAAAATTTATAGCGAAAATTCCACAATGACCTATTTGGAGAAGTGAAACCCTAGAATCCAGAGCTCTGATACCAAATGTTATGAAACCGGCTCAAGAAAAGATAGAAAAGATAGATCAACACCTTAGAATTCATCCTCTTTGAGGGGGCAACCTCCTTTACATTACATAAATGAACAATTCTTCAATGATTCAAATGAAAAAACCTCCTTTCTATATATAGGAGTCTAAGGAGTCATAATATAACCCAGCCGACCTAACAATAATAATATAAAGCCACAAAAATAACAAT